>WNWK01049750.1:0-13098 GCA_009830355.1 Cherax destructor
ATCCATTCTCTAGTGATTTTCCTGGTACAGTAAATGATGAAATGATCACTAAGACCTGTGATTTACGGCGTGACTGACTAATGTTCTCGGGGCGGTTAAAAGTACAGTCAACCCCCGGATTATGATATTAATCCGTTCCAGAGGGCTTAGCGTAACCATTGTAACCCGAATCTATTTTCCCTGAAATAATGGAAATAAAATTAATCCGTTCCAGACACCCAAAAGTAAAAATAAAATATACAGTGGTACCTCGACTTACGATATTAATCCGTCAGAATATTTTAAGGTGAAACAATCGTTACACGAACCCAATTTTCCCCATAAGAAATAAGGGAAAAAAATTTTAAAATCATTCAAGACTTCCAAAAGTAGTTAAATAAAATATTTTTTAGAACTTTTTGACATTAAATAATACAGAATTTAATGAATAATACCTAAATACACATGTAAATATTTTCAATAACATATCACTTACATTTATTGAAGAGTTGTTGATGTGTGGAGGACGGGGGGGAGGAGAAGGTGGGTAGTATGCTAGTGTTTGGAAGGGGGAAACCCTTCCATTAACCTTTTTCAGGTACCAAGTTCTTTTCTGGGGTTACTGGCCTTTTCTTTGAATGCTACACTCCCCGCATGAATGCTACCTCCCTGCATCCTTGCTACACTCCCCATCCTTGCCACTCCCCGCATCCTTTCTCCCCTGCATCCTGCTCACTCCCCGCATCCCTGCTACCTCCCTGCATCTCTGCTACACTCCCTGCATCCACCACCCCACACTCCCTGCATCCTGCTACACTCCCTGTCCCCGCCCTCCTGCATCCCTGCTCACTCCCTGCATCCCTGCTCACTCCCCGATCCTCCCCCTCCCTGCATCCCCGCTACACTCCTGCATCCCTGCTACACTCCCCGCATCCTGCTCCTCCCTGCATCCCTGCTACACTCCCTGCATCCCTGCTCCTCCCCGCATCCCCGCTACACCCCTCTGCATCTTTGCTACACTCCCTGCATGCCTGCTACACTCCCTGCATGCCTGCTACCTCCCTGCATGCCTGCACACCCCCCCTGCATGCCTGCTACACTCCCCGCATCCCCCTGCACTCCCTGCATGCCCGCCACTCCCTCGATGACTGCTACACTCCTGCATGACTGCTACACTCCCTGCATGAATGCTACACCCCTGCATGAATGCTACACTCCCTGCATGAATGCTACACTCCCTAAAAGAATGCTACACTCCCTGCATGAATGCTACACTCCCTGCATGAATGCTCACTCCCTCATGAATGCTTCACTCCCTGCATGAATGCACACTCCCTGCATGAATGCTACCTCCCTGCATGAATGCTCCCACTCCTGCATGGATGCTACACTCCCCATGAATGCTGCACTCCTGCATGAATGCTACACTCCCTGCTGAATGCTACACCCCCTGCAGGGATGCTCACTCCCTGCATGTGGGTCCTCACTCCTGCATGAATGCTCCCTCCCTGCATGAATGCTACACTCCTGCATGAGATGCTACACTCCTCCATGAGATGCTACACTCCCTGCATGATGCTGCACTCCCTGCATGAATGCTACACTCCCTGCATGAACTCACTCCCATGAATGCTACACTCCCTGCATGAATGCTCACTCCTGCATGAATGCTACACCCCCTGCATGAATGCTACACTCCCTGCATGAATGCTGCTGCATGAATCCTACCCCCCTGCATGAATGCTACACTCCTGCATGAGATGCTGCACCCCCCTGCATGAATGCTACCTCCTGCATGAATGCTACACTCCCTGCATGAATGCTCACTCCCTGCATGAATGCTACACTCCCTGCAGGGAATGCTACACTCCTGCATGAATGCTACACTCCCTGCATGAATGCTACACTCCCTGCATGAATGCTACACTCCCTGCATGAATGCTACACTCCCTGCATAGATGCTACACTCCCTGCATGAATGCTACACTCCCTGCATGGTCTGCACTCCCCTGCATGAATGCTACCTCCCTGCATGAATGCTGCACTCCCCTGCATGAATGCTACACTCCTGCATGAATGCTACACTCCCTGCATGGATGCTGCACTCCCTGCATGAATGCTACACTCCTGCATGAATGCTACACTCCTGCATGGATGCTGCACTCCCTGCATGAATGCTACACTCCCTGCATGAATGCTTACACCTGCATGAATGCTACACTCCCTGCATGAATCTACACTCCCTGCATGAATGCTGCACTCCCTGCATGGATGCTGCACTCCTGCATGAATGCTACACTCCCTGCATGAATGCACTCGCATGAATGCTACACTCCCTGCATGAATGCTACACTCCTGCATGAATGCTACACTCCTGCATGAATGCTACACTCCTGCATGAATACTACACTCCCTGCATGAATGCTACACTCCCTGCATGAATGCTACACTCTGCATGAATGCTTCACTCACTGCATGAATGCTTCCTCACTGCATGAATGCTTCACTCACTGCATGAATGTCTTCACTCACTGCATTCATCTACACCACATCCTGCTTCACTCCCTGCATCCCTGCTTCCTCCCTGCATCCCTGCTTCCTCCCTGCATCCCTGCTTCATGCCTACACTCTTTACCAGGCCTGGCACTAGGAGCTTTCTTGGGGCCCATGGTGGCTTATTTAGCAGTTGCAAGCACTAAAAACAGTGGAATAATGACAATATACTGGTATGAATGCGTGGGTGGTGGTGCTCTCACTTGTAAACAATAGCACACTGATGCTTCGTGGAGTGCCTGGGCCCAGCTGGGCCATGCGTACGCGTCCGGGACGAATATGTATTCTGAGGCGGATCATCGTAAACTGAGCAATATTTTGACGAAAAATGTATCGCTAACCAAATTTAGCGTAATCCAGCATGTCGTAATCCGGTTGACTGTAGTGGTCAATTAGGGTGGCTGAGAACTGTGTGATCCAGGTTGGTATATTAATTAGTTGAGTGTAACTACAGTGGACCCTCGGTTAACGAATACCCCGGAAATCGTGCAATTATGTAAGTATAATTTTGTAAGTTCTTGTGGAAATGTATTTTGGGGTCTGAAATAGACTAACCTCGTGAAATTTTTCCTTAAGGGAGTAAATTCGTTCGGTAATGGCACTTGAGCAGACTTCAGGAGTGAAGTTTTTACGAAACTCGGGGTCCACTGTATTTAAATAGAATTTGCTTATACCTTTTACATAGCCCATTATTTTGTGTTGAAAACAGATGTTGAAGTCTCCCAATCTTACTTCCACATTGTTATCAAGTCCCGGGGAAGACTCTCGGAAAGTCCTCTAAGAAGCTGGTCATGGGTGGGAGGGCAGTAACTAGTTCCCTACTAAGATGGGTTTGGTCGGAGCAACACCCTCAAACCATAGAATCTCCAGTTTGTCATTTAAGTCAGGTCTTGGATTATAGGCTAATTCGTTCCTTTTGTGTCACATAAACCCCCACCTTTTCTATTCCTATCTAGGCATTTTATATTGTAACCTTCTATTTTGACCTTATTTTTCAGTGCTGTGTAAGTAGGTTATCATTTTTACTATTCATGTTGGGGCTTTTATTTTTCTAAAGCCAAATTGGCAAGGGGGTTTAGTATGCTTTGTGTCGCTATAGAGTATAATCTCTTTTGCAAAAGTTTCTCAAATATTTTGGATAGCAACGGTATGTTTGATATTGGCCTATAGTTGTTTACGTCTGTGGGATCACCACCTTTGTGTATTGGTGTAACCCTCGCTGTTTTGAGTAGTGTTGGGAAAGTGCTAGTTTCTAGTGATTTGTTAAAAAGTAATGAAATAGCATGTGAAAGGACATGACGGCTCGTTTGTATATTAATGGTGGGACTTGAGACAGTTTCCGTTTATTTTTAATGACGTTATAATGGGACTTCAGTGGGTTCAGTGGGGCAAGATTGGGGAGGTTGGGAAATTCCCCTATAGGTAATCACTTGGGCATTGGTATCTGGGTTTACTGGAAGATTTGATCCTATGGTTGAGAAGAAGTCATTTATCTTGTTTACTGTATCAATAGGCTGTAGTGGTGTTTCGTTTGGTTTAGTTAGGACAATATCCCTAGTTTTTTCAGTTTGTGGGTGCTCATAATTGGGGAGTGTTTTCCAGGTTTTTATATCTCCTCTTGTTTCAGTGAATCTGCTGTAGTAGTACAATTGTTTGGCATTAGTTTGGTGAGAACTGATGAATAGTTTTTAATAAACTCTTTATGTATGAATCCCCGCTATATTGCCATATTATTGTTTCTTGTTAATGGTTTTAGTAAGCTGTTGTTAGCCATGAACCCAGCCGTTATTCGTAATCTGTTTCATTTTATAGGACAATGTTTTTGTATAGTCTATGTAATTTATTAAGAAAGTTGTCTGTCCAATCATCGATACCCTTGGCTTGGGAATTCCCCATAACCCAGTCAACCATCTCTGCTCTCTGTGAATTATTTATTGATGCCGGTCATGGAGTCTAAATGCTTTGGTGTATTCTAGGGGTGGTTTATAATGTTTGTTAAGGGAAGGTAGGGAGTGGTCTGTAGTGCTGTCTGTTTTTATCCCAAATTTAAGGGGCTAGGATTGGTCCATATATTCTTTTTGGTTCCCCCTTTAGTAAGCCTGGTTGGTTTGGTTATTGTTGGTATAAAATTTTTTTTCATATTTTGATGAAATGGTTACTGGCTGGTCATCTGGTGGAAGGTTGATGTTGAAGTCTCAACTAAGATAAGGGGGTTTGTTCATTTGGTTGTTTGTTATTAGCATTTGTGTTGATCACTAAAATTTGGGATGTTTGTAGGGGGCACCGGAAATGGCCCTTTTTATCAGAGTTTGGTTTTTGTGCAAAAAAAAGCAAAAATATATTCCCCCTATTCATCACTATAGAATGTTGCCCAAAAAAAGGTTCTTCATTAGGTAATGTTGCAATACCCCCCCCCAATTGGTGTGGTCTGCAGTTGTGATTCTGTATATCCTGGTGGAGTAGATATCTCTGATCCTGCTTAAGCCAGGTTTCAGAAAGAAAAACATGGAAGGTTGTCATTGGGGGGAACAAGGTCATCTAGTTTTTGTAAGGTCGGACGTTGTATTAGAAAATATATTTTTGTAGTGTTTAGGCATGTGGGGTGATGCTTTTTGAGGCAGTTACTTTTCCGTAAATTTTTTTTGGTGTTAAATTAAATAGGTTTAAACAGAGTTCGGATCATTCATCATTTAGGTTAAATATAATTTTTTTTGATCATTCATCATTTAGGTTAAATAGTAATTTTTTTATATCATGTATGGTGGGAGTTCTATACGCATTTAGTAAGGGGATGTTTGGCAAGTATATAACTAATGCCCCTTTGGCAACAAGTACAGTGGCCCTCGGTTAACGAATCCCCGGGGAACGTGCAATTTGTAAGATAATTTTTTAAGTTCTTTTAAAGGGATTTTTGGGGTCTGAAATAGACTAACCTACGTGAAATTTTTTAAGGGGTAAATTGTTCGGGTTTGGATTTAGCAGACTTCAAGGGGGAAATTTTTTAAAAATCGGGGTCCACTGACGTCATCCCTTGTTTTCAATTTTAACCGTTCCCCATGGATCAGCTAAAACCAAAAAAGGTGAAAACCAAAAAAAATTTTCCCCCCAAAAAAATAATGGAAATTTAATTAATCCGTTCGAAACCCCAAGTTTGGAAAAAAAAAAAATTTGGGGGGGCCCAAAGATGATTTCATGCAAATGAATGAACTCTATGTGGCACTTACCTTTATTGAAGACTGATGTTGCTGGATGGAAGGGGGAGGGAGGGGGAAGAGACCCTATTTTTTTGGGAAGGGGAAACCCCCCCCAAAGGCTCTGGCCAAAACCTCATCTGGGGTCACTTCCCTGCATGCCTGCACCTCCCCCCCCCCCTCCCTCCCCCCCTGCACCCCCTCCCTCCGCTACCTCCCCCCCTGCCTGCACCTCCCCCCCGCCTGCCCTCCCCCCTGCCGCTACCTCCCTGCATCCCCCCCACACTCCCGCCCCCGCATCCCCATCCCGCTACCTCCCCGCATCCTGCTACCTCCCTGCATACCTGCCCTCCTGCATACCTGCCCTTTTCCCCTACCTGCTACCTCCCCCGCCCCGCTCACTCCGCATCCTGCTCACTCCCCGCATCCCTACCTCCCCAAACCCACCCCCCGCATACCTGCTCATCCCCGCACCTGCTCCCCCCCTGCAACCCCGCTCCTCCCCCCCCCTCTGCCCCCGCAAATCTACCTCCCCGCCATGCTACCTCCCCGCATACATGCTACCTCCCCATGCATGCACACTCCCTGCATAAACTACACTCCTGCATAGCTCACTCCCATAAAGCTACACTCCTGCATAATGCTACCTCCCCTGCCCTTTCATCCCCAATCGTGTGAATGTTTGAAAAAAGCCCCTAGAAGTTCTCTCTTGGTAAAAAACCCTTCACTGGCGGCGTCCTGCGCCCCGCGCAGGCGCAGAGCAGGCGGACAGGTCTACCTTTTTACGAAACATGAGCGGTTTTACGATTCTCGAAGTCGTAAAAAACTACGACAGTGTTTACAGTAAAAACCCTTTTGAACCCCCGGGGTCCACTGTAATGCCATTGGTCAAATATAAAAGTTACAAATAAACATAATGGAATTGGTATTGATTATGTATTAAGCTAGAATGAAAAAAAAAATTATATATAAACTAAAAGATAAAATTACCATGTGTGTCGAGAGGCGACAAAATGCCGGGAGAAAGGGGGCTAGAAACCCCCTTCTCCTGTATATACTAAATGAAAAAAGGAAAACTTGCGTTTTTCATTTTGGGCCACCCCGCTTCGGTGGAACGGCGGCGTGTTGAAAGAAGAAGAAAGAAGAAAAAAAATTACAAATAAGGTGGCACCAATAAGTTTGGTATTGTTATGTATTAAGCTAGAATGAAATAAAGTAAAATTAAAAATTTAGATATAAACTACTAGATAAGATTAAAAAATAGGTAGCACCAATGAGTTTGGTGTTGGTTATGTATTAGTAGAATGTAATAAGGTAAACTAGATACCTGATTCGATTATAAAGTAGGTTTGGTATTGGTTATGTACTGTAGAATGAAAATGAGTAAACAAGATATTAACTAAGATATAATTATAAACCCCGGGTGTAAAAACTGTAGGGAGGAAGGGGGGGGGGGGGGGGCCTGGGGAAAGGTTGGAGGAGGGTAAAGGAATTTTTTGTGTGCGAGGGTTGGACTTGAAGCATGTGTGGCGATTTGTGGAAAGATGGAGGCATATGGTTTTAATACTTGACGTGCTGTTGGAGTGTGAGCAAAGTAACATTTAAAGGGGATTCAGGAAACTGCAGGCCGGACTTGAGTTCGGGAGAGGGAAAAACAGTGCGGCACTCTGAAAGGAGGGTGTTAATGTTGCATTTTTTATAACTGTAGTGAAAAACACCCTTCTGAAACAGTGATGGAGTGAATGATGATAGTTTTTCTTTTGGGGCCACCTGCCTTGGTGGGAATCGGCCGATGTTTTAAATTTAAAAAAAAAAAAAATAATTATAAACTAGTAGCCCAGATTCATGGAATTGCACTAAGGAATAGTTGCAATAGATAAAAAAGGTATAATACAGGTTTATAAAAAAGGGTATAAAAAAAAAATAAAGGGGGCAAATAATTGGATGTAAGTGGTTTGATAGAAAAGATGGATACAAAAATTTTAAACCCCTTAAACTGTCCACAGGGAAATATACGTTCCTGGATGACCTAACGTAGGTCGTTTTTTTCCCCCCATTCCTTCAAATTTAGGGGATAGGCCAGAGTCGCCTAGACATGAGAGAATGGGTCTGCCCCCTCAGTGTAAGCATTAAAATCTGGAACCACTTAGTACCTTGTGGGAGCACCAGTTCAATATGCCAGCTAAGAATAGTGTGGAAAACACCAGGGATTCAATGATGTGTCGTTAAACATCCCCTTATAAGGAAAGTAAAAATAGGTTAGATAAATACAGGGATGGCTGTGAGTTGGACCTGACTAGCTTGTGCTACAGGTCTGATCCCAAATGCCCCCCTTCCTTCAGAGGATGTGACCTGACTTGGTGGTCATTGGTCTAAACTGGGGGTGACATGGACTTCCTTGATCCAGTAGGCCCGCTCGTGTTCCTTCTTTCTTATGTTCTTATGTATTCGGCAGGCTGGGGTTTGGCTGTCCTCTTATCTGTCCCTTTAAATCTGTCTATATCTTTGTCTGTCTATATATCTATCTTTTCTATAAGTCCTATATCTCTGTCTCTCTCCAAATTTTCATAAGTACAATTATACATAGGGAAATACCTAGGATAACCAAAAAAAACCAGGCAAAGTGCTAACAAGGCTTGTAGATATAAGACATAAAATAAGCATGACCAAAATACGATCGTCACTTTGCATCGTGTATAAAACCCGTTGGCTTCGGCAGAACCTTGAGACTGAGACAAGCAGACGGGGAAAAACACACACAGGCAGACAGAAAGACAGATAAGCAGTTGAGGACATAAGCAGAGCTAGACAGACAGACAGGCAGATACAGACTGATAGACAGACAGATACAAACAGATAGACAGACAGACATTGAAAAAAGGGGGGGTTCCCCCAGCACTGTTGACATTTAGCAAAAGTCACTGGGCTGTCAAGTTATCTGACACTGTCCCAAAACACCATTCTTCAAGGCGTTTCATATACTCCAAGCACAGGCAGACAGAAAGACAGATGGGAGAACTAGACAGACACAGACGGAAACAGACAGATGGACAGACAGATACAGACAGATAGACAGACAGATACAGACAGATAGACAGGGGGCAGATAGACAGGAAAGATACAGACAGGATAGACAGAGAAAACAGACAGATAGATAGAAAAAGGGGAAAAAGGGAAGGGTTCCCCGCACACATTCATTCATCAATGTCACTGCCTTATAGTAGTTATCTGTAGTGTCTCCTAACCTTCTTCAAGGAGTTTCATATACAGTGGACCCTCGGTTACTTGAATACCGGAAATCGTGCAATTATGTAAGTATAATTTTGTAGTTCTTGTGGAAGTGTGGCTTTGGGGGTCTGAAATAGACTAACCTACATGACATTATTTCTTAGGACGTAGAATTCGTTGGTAATGGCATGAGCGAGCTTCTGCAATGATTTTTCGTTAACCGAGGGTCCACTGTATACTCAGGATGTCTAAACATTGCTAGGACCTATAAATATATATATATTTATAGACAATAGTAAATGACCAAGGCAGGTGAAAATGTTGACCTGTTGGTGTGATTGTGACTATTTGAGTACTATTTCAGTACATAATATTAGTGTTAGAACAAAGATTGGCTATGAAATCACAAGAACTATTGTAAATTGTAATTATCAGAACATAAAAATTATATAAATTAAAATAAAAACTAGAAAAAAAAGTATATCGGCAATACTTCTGCAAGTGGCAGGACTTGATGTTGCCGTCAGGTGGCATCCAGCACCAGCAGCGGCTTATATCTCGGTAAGTACTGGCCCTCCCAATTTTTTTTAGCCTATCCTGTTTATAAAAATGTGCTCTTCATTTAAAAAAAATAGATTTTCAAAATATTTGGAGCAATGATACGCAGGTGAACGTATATCTACGTGTGGACAGTTTAAGGAGTTAAAATAAGTAAAATGGAATATTTGCATTACAGGTTATTAAAAGTATTATTGATTAAGATAGGGCAATGATGTTGTAGCTATATATAGAAGCTTGGATATTTGGCAATGGTAGGTTAATAAAAATAAAGGTATAAAAAATAAGACTGAGCAATGAAGTATAAAAAAATAAAAAAATAGGACAATAATAATTTTAAAAATAAAATTGGGCAATAAAGCTTGAATATATGGCAATAATAGGTTGAAAAAAATAAAAGTATAAGATATTTAGGCAATAAGTATAATATAAGGAGGGCAATAAAAGGTTAAAGATTGGATTGGGGGCAATAATGTTTGTAAGGTGTTAAAAGTATATGGTGATAATAATAATAATACTAAGGGATTTTGTAGTTATCAATACAATAATAAAGAGGGATTTTGTAGTTATCAAATACAAATTAATACTACGAGGTAAAATTAAGACTGAGGTAGAATGGTAGTTGGATACAAAGTGAAAATTTAATGGTAAGGGGGTATTAGAATTTTTGGGGAACAAAAAATGTATGGATGATTCATAACACTAATCGTGGACAGTGGGTTTACTACATATTACTCTAATTCTGTTAACAGCCTCACTCCAGAATGTTTTTAGTTCATATTCTGTAGAGATAAAATACCTCTTCAGTCTCTTTTAATAAATCCTGCGATAGCTTCTAGGGTTTCGGAAGACAAAGATGCAGGATGTGGGACCACATTAGAGATGAAAGGGAGGAGGAGGGTGAGCAAAAATCTGGGAGACTATAGAGACGGTACTAAAGTAGGAAGGATGACCAAAATACCGGCAGTTTCTACACTGTTGCTGTGTAGGGGGTCACTGCTGAACTTGTAAAATGGTGACCTGCAATGTGAACCGGCAGAAGGTCCGGCAGTCAAACGTTAACGAGCTATATTGCAAGGATGGCGTCTTCGCTTACGGGCAGGAGGACAAAGTGTCAGTGAGGGATAGAGTTCTTGAAGCTCAAGCTGCTCCAAAATGTCAGCACCACATGTCTGGAAATTCCATTGGACAATGGTGTGGTAAATAAACAGTACCACTACAAGAGTGAGAGAATGATGTTTGTCAATAGTGATAGGAATAGTATCTATTGTCGTGAAAGAAAGATCGCGGCTTGGCCAGCATTCTGGACCGTGATGATAGAGTGCCACTCTTGAAGCGTGAAATGAGATATCTTTACCTTACATGGCGTAGGAGAGCCTTGCAATACTATGATCGGAAAGATGAGAGTAGGAGAATCGGTCTTAGAGTAAAAAACTTTGTCATTGAGTAGTGTGAAACAAAGTGTTTAAGGGAGTGTGTGTGGCAGGCAGGTCGTTTCTGAGATGAATGAGGTAAGAAGAGTTGAATCGTCATGTAGGGTCTTGGTGGTTTTGATGTAGGACCGGAGGCGGAGTCCGAGGACGGGTGAGCAATCAAGAATTGCAGCACCGTGGGGAAACGGAATCAAGGTCAGAGAAGAGCGAGAAGGTCAGAAGTGTCAAAGAGCGAGTCAGAACCCCAGTACCTGAAGCAGGTGACGAACCCGGCACCAGCAAGAGAGTACAGAGGAGGTAATGGAGGTGTCTGAAGAGTTTTTCCATTAACAGAATAGGGTCAGAACTGGGTGCAGTATCAGTAAGGGGCCGAGGGTGAGGGAGGTTCTGAATTGGGTCGTCCATGGTTAGGTTACTTCTTTCTTTTTGTTTTTAATAAAAAAAAAAAAAAAAAGAAAATAAAAAGAATAAAAAAGGAAATATTGGAGAATAGCACCTAGGAGGGGAATGAAAGGGGCGCCAGAAATCCCCTCCCACGCCAAAGGACCTCAACACACACTGACCAGTGCAGATGTTGCATGTGAACCCGTGCAATACCCTACCCTTCATGCCAGTAAACCAGCAATCCCAGGATAGCAACCTCACATTCACCGAGCCACCTCGGTGGACAAAAGGGCGGCGGATACCCACCACAAAGCATGCCTCCTTTGGCCTGCCGAATCTGAAAGGTGGCCTCCAGGATACCTCCTTTCTTATGTTCATATGTTCTTAAATGTTTATACAGCAGTGTACTGTATATTGTAATAAATAGAATTGAAATCAGGTCTAATATATATTATTTAGGTACAAATACTGGTCAGAGAGGCCGTGGGAAATCCGAGGCGTGGGAAAGAGTACGTCGCTAAGTGAGGAAGGCTATATATGTAATAATATATGTAATATAATAATAATAACAACAATAATAATAATTTTTATTTCTTCGCAATTTTACATAGAGATTTACATAGAAGTGAAAGGAGAGCCACTGACATGCCAGGGAATAACGGGCAGCTTAATCTAAAACTTATAGAATATGTACATAATATGATGATATTTCATTTGTTTAATTATAATATGGTGACACTACATTGCAGCAAGTGTTTAGTAGGATGGTACAGTAGGGCCGCTTTTCGGCGTTTCGTCTTTCGGGGTTCCCTTCATACGGCGAGTTCAAATTATGACCAAAACTTTTGTATACAGCGGCGTCTTTCAGATACGGGCGCGCCACCGGTTTGTTTACATTTTCCGTGAGCACTCTCTACAGTGGTACCTGACTTACGATATTTTTCATTCCAGAATACTGTTCAAATTTCCATTACCAAACGAATTTATTCCCATAAGGAATAATTAAGTAGACTAGTCCTTTAGACCCCCAAAAATACACTTACAAAGCATTTACAAAAATATACTTAAATAAAAGGGAGTTTGGAGCAGGACCGAACACCGGGGTCCCTGTACATCACAACAACAATGGCCCTGCCTTCTCCTCCAATAACACTACTCACGTATGTAATAATTCATTCATTCTAGTGTATATACAGTGGAACCCGACTTTGAACACCTCGTCAATCGAACAAATCGAGTTTGAACGCTTTTTAACAATTTTGTCCTATCGAACGTGTCCCCTGTTTTGAACGAGTGCGTACCAGACATGTCCACCCAGGCGCAGGCGTCGTGAGTCAGTCTGGGTTTTTTTATCCTCCAGTGAACATTACCTTGCTTGCTCTTCCAAACATTTCACAATTGTGTTTGGGCTTGTTCATTGGTTGAGGCAGTGTTAGAGGCAGTGGTGATGAGAGGAAGTGGTGATGAGAGGCAGTGGTGATGAGAGGCAGTGGTGGTGAAGGCAGTGGTGGTGAGGCAGTGGTGGTGAAGGCGAGTAGTGGTGGGGGCAGTGGTGAGGTGAGGGCAGTGGTGGTGAAGGCAGTGGTGGTGAGAGGCGAGTGGTGGTGAGAGGCAGTGGTGGTAGAGGCAGTGGTGGTAGAGGCGGTGGTGGTAGAGGCAGTGGTGGTAGAGGGAGTGGTGGTAGAGGCAGTGGTGAGATGCAGTGGTGGTGAGAGGCAGTGGTGGTGAGAGGCAGTGGTGGTGAAGGCAGTGGTGGTGAGGAGGGGGGAGGG
>WNWK01049751.1:0-13097 GCA_009830355.1 Cherax destructor
CCCCATGCACAGATTCCATAGATGAGATACAGGTAGATAAGTGAATGAGATAAGGTAGATAAGGAGAGCTGATTGTGGTACATAATAGCGTATCTTTGATAATATGCCTACTGTCTTCGAGATTTTCTTGGAAATTTGTTGTATGTGTGTTTGGAATTTAAGGCTACTGTCAAGTGCTTCTCCACGTAGGCCACTGGCCAGAGCACCTGGCTTCACTTTCTGCTAGGCTGACCAGACACGCAGATGGCAGACTGGGTTTCTCTCCAAGTATTACCAATAATAATGCCACTGTACACTAGTCTACAGTGTTTTCCTCGCTACTATCTCTCATCCAAGAACCCCCACAATAAAATTACTGACTTCTGCGCACTTTATAGGGCAGTTTTGATAGATGAATAGGCAGTTTCTTGTAATCAATAGATAGAACAGAAGGTATACTAGTGAAACAACTAAGAATTTTGTTAAAGTAGAATTGGCTTAAAACAGGACTCAAAGTCAGAAAAATTGTTGGTGTAAATTGCACCTGCGTAATTTCATAAGTTTTCCATCAAATTTCATATTTTCAGTGTCACTACCTTCAGAAAAAGATTCACTATCATCTTAAAATTAAAAAAAAAAAAAATCTATGAATGTGGACAATGAGCACTTTTAATTTTGGAAGTCTGGACAGTAAAAGGGATAATAAGGCTCATGGGAGGATGGTGTTTGATGCAATATACAGTCTATTTTTTCCAGTGAAAGTAGGCATGGAACTCCACCCAGGAAAAATGGAGAAAACTAATATCTCCAGAAAAAAAAAAAAAAGAATTTTATCCAATATCAGTCATCTATGATAAATGGTTTGACCTTCAAATATCAGCAAAGTGCTTATATTTTTATCTTTTAAATCATAGGGAATCTTCCCAGCAGCAGGGTGGTCAATTTAAATTAGTGGAATTAATCACTACTAAACACACACTCTTGTTCAGGCTTTCCTTCATCATAACACACAACATGCTTTCTCCATCTCCAAGACAATGAAATTAAGTGGTGCACCTTTCTTGGAATTATAATAATAATAATAATAATAATAATAATAATAATAATAATAATAATAATAATAATAATAATAATAATACTTTATTGAGACATGGTACAATGATACATGGTTGGGTAGACAAGATACATAGTTATTGATGAGATGTACATGCCAAAAGCCCCTAATATGCTGTGCATTGCGGGCATTCTTAGGACTACTTGATTATAGACTACATGGTAAAAAGTTATGGTTGATAATTTATAAAATAAGTATAATTGCGTATCTAAGTTATAAAGGTTGATTATAAGTTGAACATATCAATTAGTTGCAGCAATGCAACTAATTGAGTGAGATAACAATTTAAAACATATCAATCAATTGCAGCAATGCAACTAATTGAGTGAGATAACAATTTAAAACAATTAATTGCATTGCAGTTACAGTTTACGTGGTCATTATAATGTAAATGTTATGGAAATAGTTAGCTTAGTATGTATTATTCATAACAGGTTTTTACATTTAAGTGATTAGTCAGGTTTTTACAGTAAGTGATTTTTCTACTTTGTTGAGAATCTTTGATATTGAGCACTTAGGTTTGGGTGAGAAGGTGGTTTTTTAGCATCGTTTTCAATTGGGGTAAAGGCAGGGTTTCTTTGGCTATGACAGGTAATGAATTCCAAATTTTCGTGCCTTTTATATGCATTGAGTTTTTACATAGTGTTAGATGGACACGGGAACATCGGAGTGATCTGTGTCTAGTGTTATGGTCATGTGTCCTGTTAAAATTGGTAAGGAGAAGTTTGAGTGGTGGGTTAATATTTGCATAGAGTGTTCTATGTATGTAATAGGCACAGTAAAAAGTATGGATGTCTTGTATGGTGAATAAGTTTAGGTTTTTTAATATTGGTGGAGTATGTTGTCTGGAGTGTGAATGTGTTATTATTCTAACTGCTGCTTTTCGTTGTGTTATTAGTGGTCTGAGATGAGTTATTGATGTAGAGCCCCATGTGCAGATTCCATAGGTGAGGTAGGGGTAAATGAGTGAGTGATATAGGGTAAGGAGAGCTGGTTGTGGAACATAGTACCGTAATCTTGGATAGTATTCCCACAGTCGTTGAGACTTTCTTGGAAATTTGTTGTATATGTGTCTGAAATTTGAGGCTACTGTCAAGATGGATTCCCAAGAATTTTCCCTCTGTGAGTTTTGTGATAGGGGACCCATTTATCATTATGTTAAGTGGTCCGTTTGTAGCTCTGTTTGTAGCTATGTTCAAGTCACTCACTCAAAATATATTCTGTTTTATTTTGCTACTGTTACCTAATTCTTTTCAGGCCACAGCCTAAAAAGAATTTCTCACTGTACAACCTCTTATCTTCACTTCATTCCTTTCACAGCATAAATTAATGCTTCATTTAGACCAAAGGTTCATGCCATCTCCATCTCACACACCCCACTTCTAAGATTATCTAAAATTTCATTTTTTTTTTAAACATTATGTTTTTCATGCTTTTACTTCTTCATGGCATTTTCAGCCATCACTCACATTCCTCTTGGGTGCCATGATTACTATCCAGAGATGAGATGGGCTGATGAAAAGATAAAAAACACTGACTCACTAACACAAGACAGTGTATGTATGGGATGCATACACACAGAGAGCTGATGGAGTTTATATTAAGGGTGAGATTTGGCCTCCCCATAAAGACAAAGGCCATGCCCAAAAGTTTGCTGTGAGGCAGAGAGAAAAGATTCTGCAGTGTACCATATTTTCCCCTTAACTGTTCAGAATTTTATACAAATTTTATGGCATCCTATATCAATTTCTGAAGCAATTTCTTAATTGTCTTATTACATAAATGTGCTTTTAACCGTTTCAGGGTCCAAGGCCATTTTTCATTTTTGGAAGGGGTGCACCAGTGTCCAAGAATTTTTGAAAAAAAAAAAAAAAGATTTCTTACAGAATTAACCCTTTCGGGGTCGGTGCCATACTAGTACGTTTTACGAGCAGGGGTTGGTGCCGTACTAGTACGCGTAAATTCTAGCGGCTTCAAATTAAGCGGGAAACAGCTGGTAGGCCTAGGGATGAGAGAATGGGTCTGCGTGGTCAGTGTGCGCAGTAGGAAAAAAATCGGGCACCCAGTGGTGCATTGTGGGAACACCATTTCAGTACACCTTCTCCACCATGCCTCGCAGCAAGAAACACCTTACTCCTCAGCGAATTGGGACACTTTTATTCATCAGTGACAGTTCTAACAGTGATGGGGGTGTCAGTGAAGGTGACTTTCAAGGTTTTGAGGCGGTTGTGACCGAAAATAGTGACCATAATACCGGTATAAGTGAGGAAAACCCAGACGACCCACAGCCGTCCACCTCTGGTGCTGTGGCGTCTTGTTCACGGCCAGTTGTACCAGAACGAAGGCGGAAACTCCTATTTTCTAATGTCCCAGACTCAGATGTGAGCAATGGTGATGATACTGATAGTGACTATGAACTCCAAGCCCTTCAAAATAGTTCCAGTAGCGCGAGTGAAGAGGAATATTCACCAGTGAAGCGTCAGTATATACAACGGTATATGCGCTCTGGTAGTGTGCCATATGCTCTTCCAAGGGTTAGGAGTACATCTCGGAGTACATCCCGTGGGCGTACAACAGGAAGTGATAGTGAAAATGATGATGATAGCGTTGCAATTGGTATGAGAAATGTGCATGCAACTGGTAGTGGTGGTGGTGGTGCGGCGCGCGAGGCACCCGCAGTGGACCATGCTGGCACCCACGCCGCTGACTCAGCTCAGTTACAACAAAGGCAACCCTCACCCACCCACCAACCCCCACAACCACAACCTCCACTTCCACAATCCCCACAACCACCTGTAAATATCCAGTACCCACCAGCAGACCGCACCTGGGATTGGCAGGAAGCTGACAATTTTATTCCCAATCCCCATCAGTTTGATAAAAGTCACAGTGGATTACGCCCATCTTGTCCACTTGGGAACAATGCCACTGAACTGGAATGTTTCCAGTTATTCTTTGACGAACCCCTGATAGACATTATTATCAGAGAAAGCAACAGATACTTCGATTACACCATGGCAAACACGATTCTTTCACCAAAATCACGTCTACACCAGTGGAAGGAGACAACTGTGACAGAGATGTATCTTTTCTTTGCCACAATAATGCTTATGCCGCATGTTTATAAACACCGTATCAAATCATATTGGTCAACAGACAGATTGATTGCAACACCAGCTTTCAGTGATATTATACCAGTGAATCGATTTGTGCTACTTCTACGCATGTTGCATTTTTCGGACAAAACCAGGCCTGACAGATCCGACAGGTTATATAAGATTAGGAATGTGTTTCTGTATCTGAAAGAGAAGTTCAATATGTATTTTTATCCCTTCAAGAAGCTTGTTATTGACGAGACACTGATTCTGTTCAAAGGTAGACTGTCGTTCAAGCAGTATATACCAAGCAAGAGGAAACGCTTTGGTATAAAGTTGTTTGTGCTTTGTGATTGCTACAGTGGTCTTGTATTGGATATTATTGTGTACACTGGAAGTAATACATTGAAAGATACCAGGAAGTTACTGGGTATCTCTGGTGATGTGGTTAGAACAATGATGGAACCATATCTTGGAAAGGGGCATATATTATATACTGATAACTGGTACACAAGCCCCTCCCTCAATGATTTTTTGCGAGTGAACTTGACAAATGTGTGCGGTACAGTGCGTGCAAATCGTAAGCATATGCCTAGGTTCAGTGCAGGCACTCGTAGAGGTGAGGTGCAGGCATTTGCTGCCAATGATATCATGGCATTTCGGTGGCATGACAAACGAGATGTCACACTATTGTCATCAATTCACCCTAATGAAATGGCAGACAGTGGCAGGGTGAATAGAGAGACCGATGAACCCATTCTAAAACCTGCAGCTGTGATGGACTACACTCTCAATATGCGTTCAGTGGACAAATGTGACATGCAGATTGGGTTTGCTGATTGTGTTAGAAAGAGTTATAAGTGGTACATAAAACTCTTTTTTCACATTCTGGACATTTCCATGCTCAATGCTTATAATGCTTATAATAGTAACCCCTTCTCCTGTACAAATCTACTAAAAACGAGAAGAAGAAAAACTTTATAAAATTGGGGTGTCTGAATGTGCGTGGATGTAGTGCGGATGATAAGAAAGAGATGATTGCCGATGTTATGAATGAAAAGAAGTTGGATGTCCTGGCCCTAAGCGAAACAAAGCTGAAGGGGGTAGGCGAGTTTCAGTGGGGAGAAATAAATGGGATTAAGTCAGGAGTATCTGAGAGAGTTAGAGCTAAGGAAGGGGTAGCAATAATGTTGAAGGATCAGTTATGGAAGGAAAAGAGGGAATATAAATGTGTAAATTCAAGGATTATGTGGATTAAAATAAGGGTCGGATGCGAAAAGTGGGTCATAATAGCGTGTATGCACCTGGAGAAGAGAGGAGTGTAGAGGAGAGAGAGAGATTTTGGGAGATGTTAAGCGAATGTATAGGAACTTTTGAACCAAATGAGAGAGTAATTGTGGTAGGGGACCTAAATGCTAAAGTGGGAGAAACATGTAGAGAGGGTGTAGTAGGTAAGTTTGGGGTGCCAGGTGTAAATGATAATGGGAGCCCTTTGATTGAACTTTGTATAGAAAGGGGTTTAGTTATAGGTAATACATATTTTAAGAAAAAGAGGATAAATAAGTATACAAGATATGATGTAGGGCGTAATGACAGTAGTTTGTTGGACTATGTATTGGTAGATAAAAGACTGTTGAGTAGACTTCAGGATGTACATGTTTATAGAGGGCTACAGATATATCAGATCACTTTTTAGTTATAGCTACAGTGGGAGTAAAAGGTAGATGGGATACAAGGAAAATAGAATCAGTAAGTAAAAGAGAGGTGAAGGTTTATAAACTAAAAGAGGAGGCAGTTAGGGTAAGATATAAACAACTATTGGAGGATAGATGGGCTAGTGAGAGTGTAGGCAATGGGGTCGAAAATGTATGGGGTAGATTTAAAAATGTAGTGTTAGAGTGTTCAGCAGAAGTTTGTGGTTACAGGCGAGTGGGTGCAGGAGGGAAGAGGAGCGATTAGTGGAATGATGATGTAAAGAGAGTAGTAAGGAGAAAAAGTTAGCATATGAGAGGTTTTTACAAAGTAGAAGTGATGCAAGGAGGGAAGAGTATATGGAGAGAAAAAGAGAGGTTAAAAGAGTGGTGAAGCAATGTAAAAGAGAGCAGATGAGAGAGTGGGTGAGATGTTATCAGCAAATTTTGTTGAAAATAAGAAAAAGTTTTGGAATGAGATTAATAAGTTGAGGAAGCCTAGAGAACAAATGGATTTGACAGTTAAAAATAGGAGAGGAGAGTTATTAAATGGAGAGTTAGAGGTATCGGGAAGATGGAGAGAATATTTTGAGGATTTGTTAAATGTTGATGAAGACAGGGAAGCTGTGATTTCGTGTGTAGGGCAAGGAGGAATAACATCTTGTAGGAGTGTGGAAGAGCCAGTTGTGGGTGTAGGGAAGTTCGTGAGGCAGTGGGTAGAATGAAAGGGGTAAGGCAGCTGGGATTGATGGGATAAAGATAGAAATGTTAAAAGCAGGTGGGGATATAATTTTGGAGTGGTTGGTGCTATTATTTAATAAATGTATGGAAGAGGGTAAGGTACCTAGGATTGGCAGAGAGCGTGTATTGTTCCTTTGTATAAAGGCAAAGGGACAAAAGAGAGTGCAAAAATTATAGGGAATAAGTCTGTTGAGTGTACCTGGTAAAGTGTATGGTAGAGTTATTATTGAAAGAATTAAGAGTAAAACAGAAAGCAGGATAGCAGATGAACAAGGGGGCTTTAGGAAAGGTAGGGGGTGTGTAGACCAAGTGTTTACAGTGAAACATATAGGTGAACAGTATTTGGATAAGGGTAAAGATGTTTTTGTGGCATTTATGGATTTGGAAAAGGCGTATGATAGGGTAGATAGGGGGCAATGTGGCAGATGTTGCAGGTGTATGGAATAGGAGGAAGGTTACTGAAAGCAGTGAAGAGTTTTTATGAGGATAGTGAGGCTCAGGTTAGAGTGTGTAGGAGGGAAGGGGACTATTTCCCAGTAAAAGTGGGCCTTAGACAAGGATGTGTGATGTCACCGTGGTTGTTCAATATATTTATAGATGGGGTTGTAAGAGAAGTGAATGCGAGGGTCTTGGCAAGAGGTGTTGGGCTAAAAGATAAAGAAGCAAATACAAAGTGGGAGTTGTCACAGTTGCTTTTTGCTGATGACACTGTGCTTTGGGAGATTCTGAAGAGAAGCTGCAGAGGTTGGTGGATGAATTTGGTAGGGTGTGTAAAAGAAGAAAATTGAAAGTGAATATAGGAAAGAGTAAGGTGATGAGGATAACAAAAAGAATAGGTGACGAAAGATTGGATATCAGATTGGAGGGAGAGAGTATGGAGGAGGTGAATGTATTCAGATATTTGGGAGTGGACATGTCGGCGGATGGGTCTATGAAGGATGAGGTGAATCATAGAATTGATGAGGGGAAAAGGGTGAGTGGAGCACTTCGGAGTCTGTGGAGACAAAGAACCTTGTCCATGGAAGTAAAGAGGGAATGTATGAGAGTATAGTTATACCAACGCTCTTATATGGGTGTGAAGCATGGGTGATGAATGTTGCAACGAGGAGAAGGCTGGAGGCAGTGGAGATGTCATGTCTGAGGTCAATGTGTGGTGTGAATATAATGCAGAGAATTCGGAGTTTGGAAATTAGGAGGAGGTGCGGGATTACCAAAACGATTGTTCAGAGAGCTGAGGAGGGGTTGTTGAGGTGGTTTGGACATGTAGAGAGAATGGAACGAGACAGAGTGACTTCGAGTGTATAAATCTGTAGTGGAGGGAAGGCGGGGTAGGGGTCGGCCTAGGAAAGGTTGGAGGGAGGGTAAAGGAAGTTTTGTGTGCGAGGGGCTTGGACTTCCAGCAAGCATGTGTGAGCGTATTTGATAGGAGTGAATGGAGGCATATGGTTTTAATACTTGACGTGCTGTTGGAGTGTGAGCAAAGTAACATTTATGAAGGGATTCAGGAAACCGGCAGGCGGACTTGAGTTCTGGAGATGGGAAGTACAGTGCCGGCACTCTGAAGGAGGGTGTTAATGTTGCAGTTTTATAACTGTAGTGTAAAGCACCCTTTGGCAAGACAGTGATGGAGTGAATGATGATGAAAGTTTTTCTTTTTCGGGCCACCCTGCCTTGGTGGGAATCGGCCGATGTGTTAAAAAAAAAAAAAAAAAAAAAAAAGTTGAAGACCAGAAACAAACCACCATATGGCGAATTTTGTTTGTCTGTTATCAGGCAAATAATCACCAAGTACCAAGAAACACCACCTGCAATAGAAAACCGCCCACGAAATTACCAACAACTACCCTCTCGTCTGAGGCTTGATGGTGAACACTTCCTAACAAAACTGCCTGCTACTGCTTGCAAGAAAAAGGCTCAGAAGAGGTGTTATGTCTGTGCACATACAAAAAGACGCCCACAGCAACGCAAAGACACTCGTTTTATGTATGTGGAATGTGAAACACCATTGTGCATGGAACCATGTTTCAGAGACTTCCACAGGCTGCAGAACTTCTAGAAACATCTGCAGTGACTCAATATGTGTATATATATGATTGAACAATAGTTATAAACATAATTGTACATTGTACATTGTTGTAAATATGTTTTGTAAACAAACTAGTGATAACAAACTTTGTGGCATTATTTTATAAGAAATAGCGAGTGAATATTTGAAAAACAGCTCTTATATTGGTCTCACAGTCCATAAAAGTTATTTGAAAAAAAAAAATTAAATTTCATAAGAAAATAACTTCAAAAAAAAAAAAAACGATTACCGGCCAACCGGAAGTCGCCGATGTTGCTGTCACCGGATCATTTTGGGTCAACTTGAATCCTCCATATCTCCGTAAGTATTGATCGCAAAAAATTTTTGTTTAGCTATTTAGATTCAGAAAAAAAAAAATATAATTTCATAAGAAAAAATAATTTTTTTTTTTCCCGAATATTTTTCGACCCCAGGAACATTTTCCTCAGAAGGCCTGTCGACCCCCAAAGGGTTAAAGATAATAATTTTGTGAAGGTAATGAAACAAAAAAAATAACTTCCGATCAGTAGTTTCCGAGATATAGAAGCATGAAGTTGACCCTCAATGACCGGGTGGCGGCAACATCGGCGATTTCCATAAAGTTGCATTTTTTTATTTTACGTTTTTCTTACTTTTTTCTTTTCTAATATTTTTTTTCCAGTAACTTTTGTGGCCTGTGAGACCAATATAATGTATAATGTATAACTGTACACTCATTGTATTCAACACAATAACTGCACTAATTTGTTTATCATTATATTGCTTACAAAACTTGTTTACAAGTTTATTGTAAACAAAATAATGATGAAAATATTAGTGCAGTATTGTGTTGAATACAATGGTACCATATGGTACAATGTATATGGTGCAATGAATCATATGGTACAATGTATCATATGTTGCAATGCACCATATACAGTGGACCCCCGCCTAACGAGCACCACAAAAATCATACAATTATGTAAGTATAATATTGTAAGTGCTTGTGGAAGTGTATTTTTGGGGGTCTGAAATAGACTAACCTACGTGACATTATTTCTTAAGGAAGTAAATTCGTTCGGTAATGGCACTTGAGCAGGCTTCTGGAATGAATTTTGCTTGTTAGGCGGGGGTTAACTGTAGTACCATATGGTACAATGGAACCATATGGTACAATGTATCATATGGTGCAATGTACCATATGCTACAATGTACCATATGGTACCCTGTACCATAGTACAGGGTATCATATGGTACAGGGTATCATATGGTACAAGGTACCATATGGTACAGGGTACCATATGGTACAGATACAAGGATCCCAATGGAAATAAGTCACCCTGACTTTTTGGGTTATTCTAGGATCTTTCACATATGCTGTTGCATTGGGCTGGTGCAGTGTGCTGCATGCTCGTGGCACCATATGGTACATTGTACCATATGGTACTATATGGTACCGCTGTATTCAACACAACCGCACTAATATTTTCATCATTATTTTGTTTACAATAATTGTTTACAATAAAAAATACGCAAAAATGTTGTATGTTAGTAATGTTCTATTATATATTTACAAATGTACAGTGACTGGACATGTTTCTATAGGTGGATGACGAAGTGCTTTGTGTTGGAAACTGCTGCGTCAGTGTTCCTTGATAGCCACACTTACTGCTCATTCTGAGCTAGTGCCTCCTTCCACCAACATCACTTACTGACCATATGGTACGCTGTCAGTAGTGTTACTGAATCAGTAACACTACTGACAATGGTACAGGGTACCATACAGTACAGGGTACCATATGGTACAGGGTACCATGTGGTACTTAGATGTAGGCCTATCAGCCTTCTCATGCTAAATTTGAGGCCGCTAGAATTTAGGCGTAGTACAGTCATCCCTTGGTTTTCGATTGTCTCAGTTTTCACCGATTTTGGTTTTCGATCACTTTTTTCGTGGAAAAATTGTCTCAGTTTTCGCCGATTGTCTTAGTTTTCGCCGATGGTACGGAACCTGTACACCAGTGCTGAGCACATACAAAGGCCGTAGGCCCGCCCGCCACCCACGCACATTGTCATACAGTCTAGCATTGTTTATGCTTGAGTGAACATCACCCCAGGAGTTCATACAAAACATTTATTAACAATTCATTGTTTTGGCCCTTGATTATTGTGTGTGACTACTAAATAAGCTACCATGGGCCCAAAGAAAGCTCCTAGTGCCAGTCCTTTTGTAAAGAAAGTGAGAAACACGATGGAGTTTAAGAGTGTAGCAGGCATGCAGGGAGTGTAGCATGAATGCAGGGAGTGTAGCATGTATGCAGGGAGTGTAGCATGTATGCAGGGAGTGTAGCATGTATGCAGGGAGTGTAGCATGTATGCAGGGAGTGTAGCATGTATGCAGGGAGTGTAGCAGATATGCAGGGAGTGTAACATGTATGCAGGGAGTGTAGCAGGTATGAAGGGAGTGTAGCATGTATGCAGGGAGTGTAGCAATGTATGCAGGGAGTGTAGCAGGTATGCAGGGAGTGTAGCAGGTATGCAGGAGTGTAGCATGTATGCAGGGAGTGTAGCATGTATGCAGGAGTGTAGCATGTATGCAGGGAGTGTAGCATGTATGCAGGGAGTGAGCATGTATGCAGGGAGTGTAGCATGTATGCAGGAGTGTAGCATGTATGCAGGAGTGTAGCATGTATGCAGGGAGTGTACCAGGTATGCAGGGAGTGTAGCAGGTATGCAGGGAGAGTAGCAGGTATGCAGGGAGTGTAACATGTATGCAGGAGTGTAGCATGATGCAGGGAGTGTAGCATGTATGCAGGGAGTGTAGCATGTATGCAGGAGTGTAGCATGTATGCAGGGAGTGTAGCATGTATGCAGAGAGTGTAGCATGTATGCAGGAGTGTACATGTATGCAGGATGTAGCATGTATGCAGGGAGTGTAGCATGTATGCAGGGAGTGTAGCATGTATGAAGGGAGTGTAACATGTATGCAGGGAGTTTAGCAGGTATGCAGGGAGTGTAGCAGGCAAGGAGGGAGTGTAGCAGGCAGGGAGGGAGTGTGGTAGGCAGGGAGGGAGTGTAGCAGGTATGCAGGGAGTGTAGCAGGCAGGGAGGAAGTGTAGCAGGCAGGGAGGGAGTGTAGCAGGCAGGGAGGGACTGTAGCAGTTAGGGAGGGACTGTAGAAGGCAGGGAGTGTAGAAGGCAGGGAGGGAGTGTAGCAGGCAGGGAGGGAGTGTAGCAGGCAGGGAGGGAGTGTAGCAGGCAGGGAGGGACTGTAGCAGTTAGGGAGGGACCCGTAGAAGGCAGGGAGTGTAGAAGGCAAGGAGGGAGTGTAGCAGGCAGGGAGGGAGTGTAGCAGGCAGGGAGGGAGTGTAGCAGGCAGGGAGGAGTGTAGCAGGCAGGAGGGAGTGTAGCAGGCATGCAGGGAAGTGACCCCGGATAAGGACTTGGTACCTAAATTCCTTATGGAAGGGATTCTCCTTCCAAAAATAGGGTCTCTTCCCTCCCTCCTCCTCTCTTCCATCCAGCAACATCAGTCTTCAATAAAGTTAAGTGCCACATAGAGTTCATTCATTTGTCCATGTAAATCTATCTTTAAGGCCTCCCAATTTTTTTTCCAAACTTCTGGGTTTCTGGAATGGATTAATTAAATTTCCATTATTTCTTATGGGAAAATAGTTTGGTTTTCGCCGATTTTGGTTTAGCTGATCCATCTGGAACGGATTAAAATGAAAACCAAGGGACCACTGTACTACGGTTTGGACCCAGAACTCAAAGCCGTAGAACTACAGCACGGACCCCAAAGGGTTAAAGGGGAAAAGTCAGCCCGGTATCTTGGGTTCAACCAACTACGGGTAAAATATTTTTAAAAAAAAATCCAGAAAGTTCCAAAGCAAATTTTAATGTCCATTACCCCAAAACCCAAGCCCAAAAAGTGTTTCAAAAAAGTAATCTAAGTTCCGTTTAGACACAATAATGAATCATGTAAACTATTTTAATAAAAAAAAAATAAATAAGAAATACAAAAATTTTTGGTGCTTGCACCAAAACCAGCGATAGGGGGTGGACTACGGGGAGTATCAGTAGGTAATTCACCTTTTCCCTCAAACCACCTGGTAAAATATTTTCCACCCAAAAATTATGATACTGAGGAACATTTCAAATTAAAGCAAAAAATAAAAATTTTGGATGTTAAAAGGGGGTTTAAATAAGGAACATACAGGTATACAGTTGTATACACAAAAACCCCCATTTGCACACTGTACATATGTTTTCATGTTGCAGTACAAATGTACTCTTTTTAAAAAAAAAAATCAATAAACTTAAAAACATAAACATGAAGTATTTTTAAAAACATGAAAAAAAATCAAAAAATCAATATGCAGTCCTAGAAAACACACATCCCTTGGGATCAAGACATTTACTCAGTGAGAAAAAAA
>WNWK01049752.1:0-13097 GCA_009830355.1 Cherax destructor
AAAATGCAAGATTTCAGGTACGTCTTGCTACTTCTACTTACACTTAGGTCATACTACACATGCATGTACAAGCATATATATACATACACCCCTCGGGGTTTTTCTTTTTTCTTACTGGTTCTTCTTTTTTTATTTCTCCTTATCGCCATGGGGAAGTGGAACGGAAGTCTTCCTCTATTACCCATGCATATCGAAAGAGGCAACTAAAATGCGGAGAAAAGGGGGGCCTGGCCCCTTCTCCTGTATATTTTAATAAATTTATAAAAAAAAAACTTTCATTTTTTTTTGGGGCCCCCCTGCCCGGTGGGATACGGCCGGTGCGTTGAAAAAAGCAGCCCCATGTTACAATAAAAAGATGCATTCCCCAAGCCATAATACAGTGGGCCCCCTGTTGATAATAAACAAGGAAGAAAGGAATGGTTTAAGAAAAAAAATAAGCTAATTTTCTTTGCTCATAGAAACCCATGCTACAGCTTAAGATGGGGAGTGGGACAATAATATTCTGTATCTAATTTCTATTACGCTTGTCCAATAATAAAATTAAAAAATATAAAATTTTACCAGAGATGGGACCCATTGTTTACAAGAGACATAGTGGAGTTAGGCCTCTGTTTCACGAGTACATAACAAAAAAAAATATTGTATTTTTGATAATACAATTTGGGTGAAAAATGCATTTGGCATTTTTGTCAAAATTTTTGCCAGCATAACAGGTTTTCCCCTTTTAATACAAGCAAATGCAAAACTAAAAAATAAAATTCCTATATGATCAATCTGTCAGCCTTGGTAGGTGATCAGTCCCCAAGCATAAAAAAAGCATGCAGCCAGATCTCGAATTGCCCCACCCCTTAAAAAACTACTTATATGCCCCTAAAGCCAATTCATTTCTCTCTCTCTCTTTTTTTTTGCATCCACTGAAAAGCCTTTTCTTTCTACAGACTTGTGAACACTCCATCTAGCAGTTTTTCATCTTTTTCATGATTTATGCCCAAGCCTTCCCTATCACTGCCCCACCTGTCAACATATTCATGCCCAATTATCTCAACATTCACTTCCTCCATTCTCTGCAATCTAACCTTAAACTTTCATCTCTTAGCCTTACTCTCCCAAAACCTTTATTTTTATGTACTCACTTCCGACTTTCTTCTTTTAAAATCCACCAAAAAACCACTAAATTCTGCAACTTTTTTTCCCGAAAAAGTACCCCCTCACCAACAAAATGCAACAATGACCCTCCCTTTTTTTTATCAGATTCATAGCCTTTTAGCCTGTACCTCTCCAACACTGCATTGTTATTTTAGCAAATTTTACTCTTAAGTAAATTTTAAAGTTTGCACCAAACTCGGTAACCTAAAATTAACACACTATAGCTTAATCCTACAAAATCAGTCTAAGGCCACCCCTAAATTTGGTTTTAATACCTTGAAATATATTAATTTTGGGAGAAAGGGGGCCAAATTAACCCCTTTTCTAGTATACATTACTAAATTGGGCTAGTGCAAGTAGGAGTAGTGGGGATGTTGAAGGGGATTGGGATAGTTTTAAAAATGCGTATTAGAATGTGGGGCAGAAGTTTGTGGCTATAGGAGGGGGGGTGCGGGAGGAAAGGGGAATTGAGTGGTGGAATGAAGAAGAAAAGGGTGTGATAAAAAAAAAAGGTAGCTTATGAGGGGTTTTTTACAAAAAAAGTGTTAATGAAAGAGCGGGTATATGGAGAGTAAAAAGAAAGGTGAAGAGTGGGGGGAGAGAGTGCAAAAGAAGGCGGATGAAAAGAATGGGAGAGGCTCTGTCAAAAATTTTGCTGAAAACAAAAAAAAAAATTTTGGAGTGAGATAAAAAAGGTAAAAAGCCTAGGGGGAAATGGATTTGTCAGTTAAAAACAGAGTGGGGAGTTAGTAGATGGGGAGCTGGAGGTATTGGGTAGAGGGGGGAATATTTTGAGGAATTTTTAAATGTCGATGAAAAAAAGGGGGGGAAATTTTTCATGTACGGGCCCAAAGGGAGAAAAACTTCGTTTGGAGTGAAGAAGAGCAGGATGTGAGTGTGGGGGAGGTGCGTGAGGCATTCGTAGAATGAAAGGGGTAAAAACAGCTGGGTTTCGGGAAACCGGGGCAGAAATGTTAAAAAGGGGGGTATAGTGCTGGAGTGGTTGGTATTTTTTTTTAATAAAAGTATGAAAGAGGGGGAAAATTTCCTAGGGATTGGCAGAGAGCATGTATAGTTCCTTTATATAAAGGAAAGGGGGAAAAAGAGTGTAAAAAATTTTAGGGGAATAAGTTTACTGAGTATACCAGGTAAAGTGTATGGCAGGGGTTATTATTGAAAAAAATTAGAGGTAAGACAGAAGTAGGATTGCAGATGAGCAAGGGCTTTAGAGTGGGTAGGGGATGTGTAGATCAAGTGTTTACGGGGAAGCATATATGTGAACAGTATTTAGATAAAGGTAAGTTTTTATTGCATTTATGGATTAAAAAAAGGCATATGATAGAGTGGATAGGGGAGCAATGTGGCAAATGTTGCAAGTGTATGGAATAGGTAGTAAGTTACTGAAGGCTGTAAAGATTTTTTATGAGGATAGTGAGGCTCAGGTTAGGGTGTGTGGGGGAGAGGGAGATTATTTCCCCGGAAAAAGTAGGTCTTAGACAGGGATGTGTAATGTCACCATGGTTGTTTAATATATTTATAGGGGGGGTTGAAAAAGGGTTTTGCTGGGGTGTTGGGGAGGGGGTGGGATTAAATTATGGAGAATTAAATGCAAAATGGGAGTTGACACAGTTACTTTTTGCTGATGATACTTTGCAGGGAATTCAAAAGAAAAGTTGCAAAGGTTAGTGGGGATTTTGGGGAATGTGAAAAGGGGTAGAAAGTTAAAAGTGAACATAGATAAGGTAAGGTGATGGGGATAAACGATTTAAATAAAAAAAAAAATTGGATATCACATTGGAGAGGGGGATTATGGAAAATAAATGTTTCAGATTTTTGGGGGTTGAGTGTCAGCGGATGGGTTTATGAAGGATGAGGTTAACCATAAAATTGATGGGGTGAGTGGTGCATTGGGTATCTGTGGAGAAAAGGTTTATCCATGGAGGCAAAAAGGGAATTAAAAAGTATAGTGGTAAAACCCCATATGGGTGTGAAGCATGGGTTGCAAATGCTGCAGCGAGGGGGAGGCTGGAGGCAGTGGAGATGCCCTGTCTAAGGGAAAATGTGGGTGTAAATATTATGCAAAAAGGGGGAATGGGGAAATTGGAAAGGTGTGGAGTTACTAAAAGTATTTGTCAGAGGGCTAAAGGGGTTGTTGGGGTGGTTTGGTCTTTTAGAAAAGAAAGGGGTCAAAGTAGAATGACTTGGAGCGTATAAATCTGTGGGGAAGGAAGGCGGGGTGGGGGTTCGTCCTAAAAAAGGTTGGGGGAAAAGGGGAAAAGGGGGTTTTGTGGGCGGGGGCGGGTTTCCCAGCAAGCATGTGACGTTTTGGGGGGGTGAAGGGACGAAGGGTTTTTTGGGACATGACGATCTTTTGGAGTGTGACAGGGTAAAAATTTTTGTGAAGGGATTCGGGGAAACCAGTTAATTGATTTAGTTGGACTTGAGCCCTGGAAATGGGAAAATACAATTTCACTTTAAAAGGGGGGTCTGAAAATAGTGACAGCTGGGGGGGGACTTTTTTCCCGCTGTTTATCCACCCCTCTGCAAAGACAGTGATTATGTATAGTGTGGTGAAAGTGTTGAATGATGATGAAAGTATTTTCTTTTTTGGGGGGGTTTTTTTTCTTTTGGGGCACCCTGCCTCGGTGGGGGACGGCCGCTTTTGAAAAAAAAAAAAAAAAATTTCTAAATTCCAAAAGAAAGGAACTTTTTTTTTTTTTAGGTCACCCCCGCCTTGGTGGGGTTAGCCATTTGAAAAAAAAAATATATTAATTTTTTTGATGTACCCGACATTTTTATAGAATTACTGAAAAAAATTTTACTCTGGGTTCCCAAAAAAAGCAAGTTCTGGATTTAAACTATAATATACATTTCTTAGGAACATTTTTTTAAACCTCTAATTAAACCCTTATGTAGGTTTCTCAAATTCTAGTGGCTTCAAATTTAGCACAAGGGCCCCGGTAGACCTACATATGAGACAACGGTTTCCTGGTCAGAGTGCACAACATACAAAAAAATCTGAGCCCCACAGTGCATTGTGTAAAACCATATTTAGTACACCATGTTCCCAGGACACAAAAAGGCCCCACTTTTGGTAAATGGAACAATTTTTTTCCTAGTGACAGCAATAATGAGGTTATGGAACTGACCCGGTTCTTTGGTTTCCCAAAAAAAATAGTGACAAAGTGACGCTCAGGATCCGGAAATATTGCTTTAACCCTTAAACTGTCCAACGTAGATATCGTTCGGGGTGCGTACTGCCCCGGGAAAGTAGATCTACGTTTTTTTTTAAAATTTCCCCCCCACGATAAGCCTGAGTTGCCCCAGAGATTAGAGAATGGGTCTGTGCACTCATTGTGTGCAGTAAAACAACATTTGGGGAAAGACAAACAAAAATCACTCTTCATTTTTAAAAAAAAAAAAGAAAAATTTATTTTTTTCAAAATAGTCGGTCAGCTACCCGGGGAACGTATATCTCGTGTGGACAGTTTTTAAAGGGGTTTAAAATGATCAAGGAATATCCTTTTTTTTTGAAGTTTGGTTTTTCACTTCCTAATGAACACTTCCTGATATAAAAAAAAAATGTTATGTCGGTGCAACCAAAAAAAGGTGCCCCGAAAAACACAGAAAACATGCTTTGTGTGTGAAAAGTGTAAAAAAAACTGTTGTATATGGAGCTGTGTTTCAAGGACTTTCACAGACTGCAACAGTTCTAGGAGTTCCATGACTAGTGCTGTAATATGTACAGAAATGTTAAAACAGCAGTAATGTGAAACTTTTGTACTTTTATATATTTATGCTGAGTATACATCTCTTGGAAACAATGTCCCAAAGCACTCATAAGTACTGTTTGCATACAAAAAGGGGATATATGCACATAGTGCAGATATGGGTCTCAGGCCCAAAAAAATTTTTTTAAATGAAGTTGTTGTACCCAAGATAAATTTGGGTAGATTTAGGGCTTTTAAAATTACCATTCCAAAAAATTTTATATATAGTACAAGATAATAATAGTACATTACCCTTTTCTGGTACAAACACCAGTTCAGCAAAGAAATTCTTAGCATCAACCCAGGGCGGGGGAAACAGGGGCCAACACAAAAAAATGGAGGGGTGCTTATAGGAGGATGACTGGGAGGCATCTGGAGGCGTACATCCCTCGGCTTCCAAGATAACCATTGCCATCTCTGAATCTCCGGGGCCATTCACCAAAGCCACTGGGTACCAAACACAATGATCTGAAATATAATGCCAACCTGTACTTCCATTTCTTCTCCTCCCTATTTAATCATGCCCTATATGCATTTTCATTGCTAAACAAAGTTTGCTACTAATTAAGCCAATAGAACTAATTTTGATCTTATGAGCAAGGAAGGGGGATAAAAAATGAAAAAATTAGGGGGGAATAAGTTTACTGATTTCCCCATGGGAAGCGGGACAGAATTCCCTCCGTAACCCATGCGTGTTGGGGGCGCAAAATGCCGGGAGAAAGGGGCAGTCCCCCTTCTCCTGTATATATTATAAATGAAAAAGGGAAAATTTTTCTTTTCATTTTCCAGCCGGTGGGAAACCGACGTGTTGAAAAAAAAATAAATTTTTTTTTTTAACAAAGAATAAAATAAAATTGGAAAATATCAATAGGAACATGTATACAGTACATCTTTTTTTAAGGTTATAAAAGGATGTGTTCATAAATAAGCACTCATTGTTTAACCATTTTTACAAATAAACAAAGACTACAAGCAAGAGAATGAGGAATAAAAAAAAGGAAAAACTCTGAGCAGGACGGGGAAGCAAGTTAAAGTAAAAACAGAGCAAACTACTCCATAGCTATAGCTAATCATAAGAAAAATTATATTAAAGGAGAAGTGATAACATCAGAAAAGGGGAATGCTGCCAGGGAAAAAAGTAATATGCAAATGGCTCAACAGAAGATTCCACAGTGCATTTACAAATGAGCAAAGACCAGTACCAGAGATAGAGGGGGGAACTAACCAAGGAAACAATCAGGAAGTGAAAGCTACTAAGGGGTTCCCGATGGAACCCATCAAAGGTATCAGGGCAAATGGAATATGAACACAAATATTTAAAAGCTTAAATAATATGGCATTATACAAACTATACAAATCCTTAATAGTGAAGTGTTAGACAAAAAAAACATGGGATGCAAATACAAAATCTACTTACGAGCAGCTCCCAAACCCAACAATTTTGTAATGTATTTTTGTGGTGCTTTTTAAAATATTTTTGGGTTTAAATGGATTAACCCAATTTTCATTATTTCTTATGGGGGAAAAAAATTTCCCTTTGGATCGGCACTTGAATAGCAGACTGGGAAAAAATTTTGCTCGAAGAGCAAAACTGTTTCATAAGAATGGAGCCCAAAGCATTGCAAAAAATACTAAAAAATCCATCATTAAAGAAAACAGGTTGATATCCTTGTCAGGGGTTTTGCAGGACCACAATTCGCAGATAATCACGTTTCGTTTTTTTCATCCCACATGTGCAGTACTGTTTGGCCAGATCCTCGTATATTACCAGCAGTGTCTCTTTTGATTTTTCCCCCCACTAACACCAACAAGATCAAATCTTAAAATTAGGGGAAAATTTTTCTAAAGCTACCAGAATAGGGAACTAAAAAAATCAGATGCAAAAAATTTTTTAAATGTGGCCAGAAAGTAAAATATTCCATTTTTAGGTAAGGGCCCAATTTTTAGCATGTCAGTATTTCATGAAAAAGATTTAAAATTTTTGGGGAAGCCCCAAAACTATTTTTTATATTTATTAGACACTAAATATGCATTATACTGGGAAAAACTTCTAGAAGAGTTTGACTGTGTCAAAGCATGTTAAAATGTTTGATATATATTAATGAATTAAATCTTCCCTTTCACTCTGAAAAAGGGGGGGGGAATCCGTTCTAAAAGGGGTTTTTTTAACTATTTAAGTCCTACATCTCTGGGTGTATGGACATAAATACAGATACTGCAGAAGATTTTTTTTTCACTACCGTAATGGGAGATAGAAATTTGGAAAAAAATACTGAAATTCAAAATCGCCCTCAAAAAAAAAAAAACCTTGGGGGAGCGCTGGTTCTGCATTTGTTGCATGGAAAAACCCTCCTCGGGGTTTTCATGGTATGAAAGATGAATTGTAATGTTGTTTCCCAGGTAAAGCACTGACAGATTCTCCAGGGGCCACTCATAAAACTTTCTATTTCAGTTTTGATGAACAAACCTTCTTTACCTGGGGGAAGAAGAAAAAAAGGTTAATTTCTTAGGTAACAAATTTTTATGGGGGGCCCTGCTTTTAAATGCTTTTTTTTACAGCTTTCACTAACAGTAGTTTTTTTTGGTTTTTAAAAATAATCGGAGGAAAAAGTTCAAAATTAACTTTCCCCTGGAAAAAAGGAAAAAGGGAAAAAGGGGAAAAGAATTTTAAGTTTTAAAACAAAGAAAACTTTTGAACCCAAATAAAGGTAATTTTGGTAGGGGACCAAAATGAAAAGTAGAAAAGAAAGGGGGGGGTTATGGAAATTTTCCCAGGTTTAAAAAAAAAAGGGACCCGAATTAACCTTTGTAAAAAGGGGAGGTTTTTTTTAATAGGAATAATTTTTTTTAAAAAAAAAAAATTTTAAATGGGGGTTTATTTGGCCGGAATGACATTTTTGGGGAAAACTATGTATTGGTAGAAAAAAAGACGGGAGTAGACTTCAGGATGTACATGTTTATTAGGGGGGCTACAGATATATCAGATCACTTTTTAGTTATAGCTACAGTGGGAGAAAAAGGTAGATGGGATAAAAAAGGAAAATAGAATCAGTAAAAAAAAAGAGAGGTAAAGGTTTATAAACTAAAAGAGGGGCATTTTAGGGAAAAAGATATAAACAACTATTGGAGGATAGATGGGCTAGTGAAATTAGGCAATGGGGTCGAAAATGTATGGGGTAGTTTTAAAAAATGTAGTGTTAGAGTGTTCAGCAGAAGTTTGTGGTTACAGGCGAGTGGGTGCGGGAGGGGAAGGGGGGCGATTGGTGGAATGATGATGAAAAGAAAAGTAGTAAGGGAAAAAAAAGTTAGCATATGAGGTTTTACAAAGTAGAAGTGATGGAAGGAGGGGAAGAGTATATGGAGAGAAAAAAAAGGTTAAAGAGTGGTGAAGCAATGTAAAAAAAGGCAGATGAGAGAGGGGGTGAGATGTTATAAACAAATTTTGTTGAAAATAAGAAAAAGTTTTGGAATGAGATTAATAAGTTGGGGGAAGCCTAGAGAACAAATGGATTTGACAGTTAAAAATGGGAGGGGAGAGTTATTAAATGGAGGGTTAAAGGGGTTCGGGAAGATGGAGAGAATATTTTGAGGATTTTTTAAAATTTGATGAAAAACGGGGAAGCTGTGATTTCGTGTGTGGGGCCCAAGGAGGAAAAAAACATCTTGTAGGAGTGGGGAAAAGAGCCAGTTGTGGGGGGGGGGGGAAGTTCGTGAGGCAGTGGGTAGAATAAAAGGGGGTAAGGCAGCTGGGATTGATGGGATAAAGATAGAAATGTTAAAAGCAGGTGGGGATATAGTTTTGGAGTGGTTGGTGCTTTTTTAAAAAATTTATGGAAGAGGGTAAGGTACCTAGGGATTGGCAGGGGCGTGTATTTTTCCCCTTTGTAAAAAGGGAAAAAAGGGGACAAAAAAAGTAAAAAAATTGGGGGGGGAATAAGTCTTTAGTGTACCTGGTAAAGTGTATGGAAAGAGTTATTATTAAAAAGTTGAGAAAAACAGAAAGCAGGGATAGCAGAAAAAAGGGGCTTTGGGAAAAGGTGGGGGGTGTGTAGCCCCAAGTGTTTACAGTGAAACATATAGGTAAACAGTATTTGGAAAAGGGGAAAAAAGATGTTTTTGTGGCATTTATGGTTTTGGGAAAAAGGGGTATGATAGGGTAGATAGGGGGCAATTTTTGGAATGTTGCAGGTGTATGGAATAGGAGGAAGGTTACTGAAAGCAGTAAGATTTTTTATGAGGATGGTGGGGGCTCAGGTTAGAGTGTGTAGGGGGGAAAGGGGGACTATTTCTCAGTAAAAGTGGGCCTTGGACAAGGATGTGTGATGTCACCGTGGTTGTTCAATATTTTATAGATGGGGTTGTAAGAAAAAGTGAATGTGGGGGTCTTGGCAAGAGGTGTTGGGCTAAAAGATAAAAAGCAAATACAAAGTGGGAGTTGCCCGGTTGTTTTTTGCTGATGACACTGTGTTTTTGGGAGATTCTGAAGAGAAGCTGCAGAGGTTGGTGGAGGGTTTGGTAGGGTGTGTAAAGAAGAAAATTGAAAGTGAATAAAAGGAAAGAGTAAGGTGATGGGATAACAAAAAGAATAGGTGGCGAAAGATTGGATATCAGATTGGAGGGGGAAAATTTGGGGGAGGTGAATGTATTCCCGATATTTGGGAGTGGACATTCGACGGATGGGGCTATGAAAATTGGGGGAATCATAGAATTGATGGGGGGAAAAAGGGGGAGTGGAGCACTTGGTCTGTGGAGACAAAAAACCTTGTCCATGGAAATAAAAAAAGGGGTGGAGTATATTTAAAACCAACGCTCTTATATGGGGTGTGAAAACATGGGTGATGAATGTTGCCAGGAGAAGGCTGGGGATGGAAATGTCATGTCTGAGGTCAAAAGTGTGGTGTGAATATAAAAAGAATTGGGTTTTGGAAAATTAAAGGGGGTGCGGGATTACCCGATTGTCCCGAGAAGGGTGAGGAGGGGTTGTTGAGGTGGTTTGGACATGTAGAAGGGGGGAAGGGCGAGACAGAGTGACCGAGGTATAAATCTGTAGTGGAGGGAAGGCGGGGTAGGGGTTTGGCCTAGGAAAGGTTGGAGGGGGGGGTAAAGGAAGTTTTGTGTGCGAGGGCTTGGACTTCCAGCAAGCATTTTGAGGGATTTGATAAGGGTGAATGGAGGCATATGGTTTTAAAACTTGACGTGCTGTTGGAGTGTGAGCAAAGTAACATTTATGAAGGGGTTCAGGAAACCGGCGGGGGACTTGAGTTCTGGAGATGGGAAGTACAGTGCCCGGGACCCCTGAAGGAGGGGGGGTTAATGTTGCAGTTTTATAACTGGTGTAAACACCCTTCTGGCAAGACATTTATGGAGTGAATGATGATGAAAGTTTTTTTTTTTTGGGCCACCCTACCCCTTTGGGGGAAAAAACCCCTGTGTTAATAAAAAAAAAAAAAAATGGTTTAAAAGAAGAGCAGAGTATATGGAGAGTAAAAGAAAGGTGAAGAGAGTGGTGGGGAGTGCAAAAGAAGAGCGGATGAAAGAATGGGGGATGTCTGTCAAGAAATTTTGCTGAAAACAAGAAAATTTTTTTGGGGTGAGATAAACAAGGTAAAAAACCCGGGGAAAAAAGGTTTGTCAGTTAAAAACAGAGTAGGGGGGTTAGTAGATGGGGGGCTGGAGGTATTGGGTAGATGGCGGGAATATTTTGAGGAACTTTTTAAAAGTCGATGAAAAAAGGGAGGCGGTAATTTCATGTACTGGCCAGGGAGGGACAAACATGTTTGGGTGAAGAAAGAGCAGGATGTGATTGTGGGGGAGGTGGGGAGGCATTACGTAGAATGAAAGTGGGTAAAGCAGCTGGAACTGACGGGATCATGACAGAAATGTTAAAAGCAGGATGGGATATAGTGCTGGAGTGGTTGGTATTTTTGTTTAATAAATGTATGAAAAGGGGGAAATTTCCAAGGGGTTGGCAGAAGCATGTATAGTTCCTTTATATAAAGGGGAAGGGGGGTAAAAAAGAGTGTAAAAATTATAGGGGGAAAAAGTTTACTGAGTTCTCCATGGGGAAGTGGAACAGAATTCTTCCTCCGTAAGCCATGCGTGTCGTAGAGGGGGGGCTAAAATGCCGGGGGCATGGGGCCCATTTAAACCCCCTTTTCCTGTATACATTACTAAAGGTTAAAAAGAAACTTTCATTTTTTTTTTTGGGCCACCCCTCCCGGTGGGGGTACGGCCCGGGTTTTTTGAAAAAAAGTAGTTTACTGAGTATACCAGGTAAAGTGTATGGCAGGGTTATTTTTTGGAAAAAAATTAGAGGTAAGACAGAGAGTAGGATTGCAGATGAGCAAGGAACTTTAGAGTGGGTAGGGGATGTGTAGATCAAGTGTTTACAGTGAAGCATATATGTGAACAGTATTTAGATAAAGGTAAAAAGTTTTTATTGCATTTATGGATTTAGAAAAGGCATATGAAGTAAAATGGATGGGGGGCAATGTGGCAAATGTTGCAAGTGTATGGGATAGGTAATAAATTACTGAAGGCTGTAAAAAAATTTTTTTGAGGATAGTGAGGCTCAGGTTAGGGTGTGTAGGGAGAGGGGGATTACTTCCCGGGAAAAAAAAGGGCTTAGACAGGGATGTGTAATGTCCCATGGGTTTAATATATTTATAGATGGGGTTGTAAAAAAAAGTAAATGCTAGGGTGTTGGGGAGAGGGGTGGGATTAAATTTTGGGAAAAAACCCAAAAACGGAGTTGACACAGTTACTTTTTTCTGATGATACTGTGCTTATGGGAGATTCTGAAGAAAAAATTGCAAAAGGGTTTGTGGACAAGTTTGGGGGAGTGTGTAAAGGTAGAAAGTTAAAAGTGAACATAATAAAAATGGGGGATGAGGGTATCAAACAATTTAAATAAAGAAAAATTGGATATCACATTGGAGAGAGGGGTTATGGAAGAAATAAATGTTTTCAGATATTTGGGGTTGGCGTGTCAGCGGATGGGTTTATGAAGGATGAGGTTAACCATAGGGAAATTTATGAAGGAAAAAAAAGGGGAGTGGTGCGTTGAGGTATCTGTGGAGACAAAAAAAGTTATCCATGGGGGCAAAAAAGAAAATTGCGAAAGTATAGTGTTAAAAACTCTTATATGGGTGTGAAGCATGGGTTGCAAATGCTGGCGGGGGGAGGGTGGAAAGGGTGGGGATGTCCTGTCTAAGGGCAATGTGTGGTGTAAATATTATGCAGAAAATTCGAATGTGGAAATTAGGAGAAAAGGGGTGGAGTTACTAAAAATATTTGTCAAAAGGGCTGGGAAAGGGGTTTTTGAGGTGGTTTGGTCATTTTAAAAGAATGGATCAAAGTAGAATGACTTGGAGGGCGTATAAATCTGTAGGGAAGGAAGGCGGGGTAGGGGTGGGGCCCAGAAAAAGGGTTTGGGGGGGAAAGGGGAAAGGAGGTATTGTGGGCGAGGGGGTTGGACTTCCAGCAACATTTTGTGACGTGTTAGATAGGGTGAATGGAACGAATGGTTTTGGGACATGGATCTGTTGGAGGGGAGCAGGGTAACATTTTGTGAAGGGATTCAGGGAAACCCGTTAATTGATTTAGTTGGACTTGAGTCCTGGAAATGGGAAGTACAATGCCTGCACTTTAAAAGGGGGGGTCTGGGATAGTGACAGCTGGGAGGGAAAATTTTCAGCTGTAGTATCTGGCTCCCCTGCAAAAAAACAGTGATTATGTTTTGTGGTAATAGTGTTAAATGATGATGAAAGTATTTTCTTTTTTTGGGGCACCCCCCGCCTCGGTGGGAGGCGGCCGGCTTGTTGGGGAAAAAAAAAAAAAAAAAAAAAGGGGCTTGTATTGATGTGTGTTGCCTTATCACAGTAAAGTCACTTCCTTAAATTAAAAAACCTAGTTTTATTACTGACAATTTTTTTTTGAAAATTGGTTTATTGATCTAGCATCAAAAGCCATTTTAAAATATGGAAAGTTGAAATCCAAAAAAAATTTTTGCCTTTTTTTTTTTTATCCCCACCAACCATTTTAATGAGGCAGAATGATCGAAAAAGAAAAAAAGAAAAAAAAAAGCATTTTTCTTACATTCATTTATTTGCCATCTTGCCAGAAGTGTGATGATATACTGTGGAACCTCGGCTTTAGTGTCCCAACATACGAGTTTTCGAT
>WNWK01049753.1:0-13097 GCA_009830355.1 Cherax destructor
TTTATTCAGGTATACACAAATACATTAACATACATTATCATACATAGCAGCATATGTGTAGAGAACCTAGGATAACCCAAAAAAGTCAGAGTGACTTATTTCCATTGGGGTTCAAGATAGTCAGCCTGAATCTCTAGCTAGTGAGGTTCAGGATAGTGAGCCTGAATCTCCAGCTAGTGAGGTTCAGGATAGTGAGCATGAATCTCCAGCTAATGAGGTTCAGGATAGTGAGCATGAATCTCCAGCTAGTAAGGTTCGAGATAGTGAGCATGAATCTCCAGCTAGTGGGGTTCAAGATATGGAACCTAAGATGGCCAAAGAGCTTACTGATCAATTTTTTTTTGTTGACCGATTGTGCTCATTCTTGGTGTACTATTAGAAGCTTATATCGACCATCCTGTGAAGAAGTTTCAATAAAATCGGCCAAAAAGCAAATGAACCACTTAAGATTTACTGAAAATTACTAAAAAATATACTTATCAGTAACGTATTCCGAAGTGGTACTTGGAAAAGTGGTTCTGACACTTTCTGTTGATACAACACTTCTAAGTCCGTTTCTAATGCACCAATTCTGTAATAAAGCTTATTTTCATCAAAAAAAAAAAAAATACAGTTTGTAGGTTGCTTGACATTTAGCAAAATATCGGACTTTTATCCCACACAAATCTGAAAAAATTTGGGATATTTCAGAAAGGTACATGGCATCTTGTAAAGCAATCATTCTTCAATGGTTGTTGTGAAAATCACGTCAATTCGTTCATTAATAATGATTGTCCTTGACTAAATAGGTAAATAACTTACTTCCGAGATAATGGCCGAAACGCGCGGCAGCCCAAGTACATACTCGGAGAATTTTTTTTTTCTCCAAAAAGTGTTTTTTTTTCCACAGTTTTCATCATCTATGAGTGTCTATTACAGTTTACCATCCGCTAGATCCGTTTTCTCTCATAATAGCTATGTGAGAATGGGAAAATAACTCTTATGGGCGATCTCGATCCTTAAACTACTTGGCCATAGACCGTCATATTATGCCAAATAATATTTATTCGGGTGTGTTTTTCATATTTCTATGCTATTAATATGTCGCCTTATATCAAAATAGATCAATTGTAGTAAGTAAATAAACATTGTTATTGATATTAGCATAAGAATAGAACAATTTGTTGGCTGGTGTGTCTTGATTTACGTAAAGCTTTTGATACAGTTGACCATGATCTGTTACACCTAAAATTATCACACTATGGTATAAGAGGACACTCCCTCAGCTACCTAAAATCATACCTTAGCAACAGAAACCAATATGTGTACACAAATGGAGCTAGCTCTACCGCGCAAACTATTACAGTAGGTGTCCCACAGGGAAGTGTTCTTGGCCCACTTCTCTTTCTCATTTACATTAACGACCTACCAAATGCATCTCAGCTACTCAAACCCATACTTTTTGCAGATGACACTACATACGTTATCTCGCACCCTAGCCCAGACACACTAGCCAACACTGCAAATACTGAATTGCAGAAAATATCTACCTGGATGATGACCAACAAACTTACTCTCAATATTGATAAAACCTATTTTATCCAGTTTGGGAACAGAGCTACAAACGCACCACTTAACATAATGATAAACGGGTCCCCTATCACAAAACTCACAGAGGGAAAATTCTTAGGAATACATCTTGACAGTGGCCTCAAATTTCAGACACATATACAACAAATTTCCAAGAAAGTCTCAAAGACCGTGGGAATACTATCCAAGATACGGTACTATGTTCCACAACAAGCTCTCCTTACCCTATATCACTCACTCATTTACCCATACCTCACCTATGGAATCTGCGCATGGGGCTCTACATCAATAACTCATCTCAGACCACTAATAACACAACAAAAGGCAGCAGTTAGAATTATAACAAATTCTCACTCCAGGCAACATACTCCACCAATATTCAAAAACCTAAACTTACTCACCATACAAGACATTCATACTTTTTACTGTGCCTATTACATACATAGAACACTCTATGCAAATATTAACCCACCAATCAAACTTCTCCTTACCAATTTTAACAGGACACATGACCATAACACTAGACACAGATCACTCCTCGATGTTCCCCGTGTCCACCTAACACTATGTAAAAACTCAATGCATATAAAAGGCACGAAAATTTGGAATTCATTACCTGTGATTGCCAAAGAAACCCTGCCTGTACCCCAATTCAAAACGATGCTAAAAAACCACCTTCTCACCCAAACCTAAGTGCTCAATATCAAACATTCTCAACAAAGTAGAATAATCACTTAAAGTAAAAACCTGACTAATCACTTAAATGTAAAAACCTGTTATGAATAATACATACTAAGCTAACTATTACCATAACATTTACATTATAATGACCACGTAAACTGTAACTGCAATGCAACTAATTGTTTTAAATTATCTCACTCAATTAGTTGCATTGCTACAATTAATTGATATGTTCAACTTATATTCAAACTTTATAACTTAGATACGCAATTATACTTATTTTATAAATTGTCAACCATAACTTTTTACCATGTAGTCTAGAATAAAGTAGTCTTAAGAATGCCCGCAATGCACAGCATATTAGGGGCTTTTGGCATGTACATCTCATTAAGAAATATATCTTGTCTACCATGTATCATTGTACCATGTCACAATAAAGTATTATTATTATTAATATTATTATTATTATGTCTTGTCAGCACTTCTTATCAGAGAAGGTTTCTGATTGGTTCTCAGACCATATTAGCCCCAGAGAAGGCTCCTGATTGGTTCTCAGTCCATATTAGCCCCGCTCACTCTCCTATGATATAAAATGGTGAATTTGTATTATATTAGAGAGAAAAATATAAGACATTGATAGAAAAGAAACGGAAAAAAAATAAAAATTTTGCCGCGTCAGCGGCATGCTATGACAGGCGTCTTCACCATGCATGTTATAAATTACTATAATTCCTTGTAGAAACATCGTATAATGATGAGAATTATACGAGGGTGTTGCCAGAAAGATCAGCTATTTTTCGGTAAGAAAAACTCAATTTTCGTATTTTTTCATTTTTTTTTTCTAAGCGCGCTCCAGGCCTAGTGTCTAATCAACATGCGCCTAGGACAAAATGGTAACTAACCTGGTACCTGCCTAGCATAATCACTACCTGGTACCTGCCCAGCATCATCACTACCTGGTACCTGCCCAGCATCATCACTACCATCATCACTACCTGATACCTGCCCAGCATCATCACTACCTGGTACCAGTCCAGCATCATCACTACCTGGTACCAGTCCAGCATCATCACTACCTGGTTCCTGACCAGCATCATCACTACCTGGTACCTGCCCAGCATCATCACTACCTGGTACCAGTCCAGCATCATCACTACCTGGTACCAGTCCAGCATCATAACTACCTGGTTCCTGACCAGCATCATCACTACCTGGTTCCTGACCAGCATCATCACTACCTGGTTCCTGACCAGCATCATCACTACCTGGTACCTGCCCAGCATCATCACTACCTGGTACCTGCCCAGCATCATCACTACCTGGTACCAGTCGAGCATCATCACTACCTGGTACCAGTCGAGCATCATCACTACCTGGTTCCTGACCAGCATCATCACTACCTGGTTCCTGACCAGCATCATCACTACCTGGTTCCTGACCAGCATCATCACTACCTGGTACCTGCCCAGCATCATCACTACCTGGTACCAGTCCAGCATCATCACTACCTGGTACCAGTCCAGCATCATCACTACCTGGTTCCTGACCAGCATCATCACTACCTGGTTCCTGACCAGCATCATCACTACCTGGTTCCTGACCAGCATCATCACTACCTGGTTCCTGACCAGCATCATCACTACCTGGTTCCTGACCAGCATCATCACTACCTGGTTCCTGACCAGCATCATCACTACCTGGTTCCTGACCAGCATCATCACTACCTGGTACCAGTCCAGCATCATCACTACCTGGTACCTGACCAGCATCATCACTACCTGGTACCTGACCAGCATCATCACTACCTGGTTCCTGACCAGCATCATCACTACCATCATCACTACATGATACCATCACTACCTGATACCTGACCAGCATCACTACCATCTACCACATCATCACTACATGACTGACTACCATCATCCTACCTGATACCTGACCAGCATCATCACTACCTGGTATCTGACCAGCATCATCACTACCTGGAACCTGCCTAGCATCATCACTTCCTGGTACCTGACCAGCATCATCACTTCCTGGTACCTGACCAACATCATCACTTCCTGGTACCTGACCAACATCATCACTACCTGGTACCTGCCTAGCATCATCACTTACCTGAGTACCTGACCAGCATCATCACTACCTGGTACCTGACCAGCATCATCACTACCTGATACCTGACCAGCATCATCACTACCTGGTATCTGACCAGCATCATCACTACCTGGTATCTGCCCAGCATGATCACTACCTGGTACCTGACCAACATCATCACTACATGGTACCTGACCAGCATCATCACTACCATCATCACTACCTGATACCTTACCAGCATCATCACTACCATCATCACTACCTGATACCTGACCAGCATCATCACTACCTGGTATCTGACCAGCATCATCACTACCTGGTACCTGACCAACATCATCACTACCTGGTACCTGCCCAGCATCATCACTACCTGGTACCTGCCAAGCATCATCACTACCTGGTACCTGCCTAGCATCATCACTACCTGGTACCTGCCAAACATCATCACTACCTGGTACCTGACCAACATCATCACTACCTGGTACCTGCCAAACATCATCACTACCTGGTACCTGACCAACATCATCACTACCTTGTACCTGCCTAGCATCATCACTACCTGGTACCTGACCAGCATCATCACTACCTGGTACCTGACCAACATCATCACTACCTGGTACCTGACCAGCATCATCACTACCTGGTACCTGCCAGCATCATCACTACCTGGTACCTGCCAGCATCATCACTACCTGGTACCTGCCAAGCATCATCACTACCTGGTACCTGACCAGCATCATCACTACCTGGTACCTGCCAGCATCATCACTACCTGGTACCTGACCACATCATCACTACCTTGTACCTGCCTAGCATCATCACTACCTGGTACCTGACCAGCATCATCACTACCTGGTACCTGACCAGCATCATCACTACCTGGTACCTGACCAGCATCATCACTACCTGGTACCTGACCAGCATCATCACTACCTGGTATCTGACCAGCATCATCACTACCTGGTACCTGACCAGCATCATCACTACCTGGTACCTGACCAGCATCATCACTACCTGGTACCTGACCAGCATCATCACTACCTGGTACCTGACCAGCATCATCACTACCTGGTACCTGACCAGCATCATCACTACCTGGTACCTGCAGCATCATCACTCCTGGTACCTGCCAGCATCATCACTAGCCTGGTACCTGCCAGCATCATCACTAGCTGGTTCCTGCCCAGCATCATCACTACCTGGTACCTGCCCAGCATCATCACTACCTGGTATCTGCCCAGCATCATCACAACCTGGTACCTGACCAGCATCATCACTACCTGGTACCTGCCCAGCATCATCACTACCTGGTACCTGCCCAGCATCATCACTACCTGGTACCTGACCAGCATCATCACTACCTGGTACCTGACCAGCATCATCACTACCTGGTACCTGACCAGCATCACTACCTGGTACCTGACCAGTAGGTACCTGGTAACTGCCAAACAACATCACTACCTGGTACCTGACCTACATCATCACTACCTGGTACCAGCCCAGCATCATCACTACTTGGTACCTGCCCAGCATCAAATTCAAATTGATTTATTTCTCTGTAAAAATTACAATGTGTGTTTTACATTTTAAGGACTAAGGGCTATAATTACAAAGATGGCCGTTAGCATGCCTAGCATGCCTGGGCATACCTGGACATGCTAGACATTTTGGGCAGACTTAATACTAGGTTTTAATCTAATTTTCAAATTACATATGAATATATATTTCAAATGATTTAAGAGATTTACAATAGTGAGGTAGTTCAGGTGACTAGATTGTATTACAGATTACAAATGAGTACAAATTTCAAATGATTAAATATATTTACCATAGTGATGTAGTTTAGAATGTTTAGATTGTACAAAAATTAATAATAAGAATAATTTTGTCTTGGCATGTTACACAGTTTCTATTAATCCTCAAATATTGGAGTAAATCAGGCAAACTTACTCTATACAATGATTATACTGGTATTAAGGTTAGGTAATTGTAGTGATTACCTAGGTTTACAAAATTGGGGTAGTACAAAAAATTAAGAATTTAACAATTAGTTTATATACTAATGGAAATGGTGACGTGTTGGCATGATACAGTTTCTATATTGTAGTGTCTTAGGCAAACTTATGACTAGCTTAAGAATTATGAAGCAATAGTTGTATTAGAATCTTGGATACAGTCATGTGCAAATTAAGGGGGAATCACACATGTCAATAAGTGTAATTTTGTTGTGGATATGTGCAAGATAAAGTAGTTTTCATGTGGTTAGCTACCGGTAAGTGAGATAAGATTTTTTTTAACGTTGCTTTTGAAAATGGAGGTTGTGTCTGCAGTTCTAGAGTTTTCAGGCAGGGAGTTCCAGATTTTAGGCCCTTTTATGTGCATTGAATTTTTGTATAGATTTAGTCGGACACTGGGAATGTCAAGATGTTTGTGTCTGGTATTATGAATAGTATAGTGTGTGTAGGGCTGATTGTGGTACATAGTAACGTATTTTAGAGAGGATCCCCACAGTGTTGGACACTTTCTTTGTTATGTGTTGGATATGAGTGCTGAATTTCAGTTTGCTGTCGAGGTGAAGGCCCAGGAATTTGCCCTCATTATGCTTAGCAATAGGAGTGTTGTTGATCTTAATGTTTAATTGTGCATCACCTGCTCTGTTACCAAACATAATATAGAAGGTCTTATCAGTGTTGAGTGTAAGTTTGTTGGCTGTTATCAATGTAGATATTTTTAGTAATTCATTGTTAACAATGGTGTCGAGCGTTTCAAGATTTGGGTGGGAGATGACACAAGTCGTGTCGTCAGCAAAGAGTATTGGTTTCAGGTGTTGTGATACATTGGGAAGATCATTGATGTAAAAGAGGAAGAGCAGGGGACCAAGGACACTTCCCTGTGGTACTCCAGTATCAAGTGGTCGTGTCGAGGAGGATGTCTTTAATGGTGACATATTGATACCTATTAGTGAGGTAGGATTTGAAGTATGCAAGTGCATGACCTCTTATACCATAGTGGTCAAGTTTGTGGAGTAGGATGCTGTTGTTTACAGTGTCGAAAGCTTTCCTTAGGTCAATAAAAAGTCCTAATTGATATTCCTTATTTTCGAGTGCTGTGTAAAGCAGGTCTATCATTTTTACGATTGCATCGTTAGTGCTTTTATTTTTTCTGAAGCCAAATTGGCAGGGGTTGAGTATGCTTTGTGTCGTTATAAACGAGTATAATCTCTTGTGCACAAGTTTCTCGAAGATTTTGGACAGCAACGGTAAGTTTGATATTGGCCTATAGTTGTTTACGTCTGTGGGGTCACCACCTTTGTGTATTGGTGTAACCCTTGCTGTTTTAGTAGTGTCAGGAAAGTGCTAGTTTCTAGTGATTTGTTAAAAAGTAATGAAATAGCATGTGAAAGGACATGGGCGGCTCGCTTGTATAATAATGGTGGGACTTGAGACAGATTCCCTGATTAATTTTTAAGTGACTTGATTATCATGGTGACTTCAGTGGGTTCAGTATGTGCAAGATAGAAGGATGTGAATGAATGGTTCAGAGAACCGACGAGTTGGTAAATTAAGACACATATGCAACACTTGGATATCTTTATTGAGGAAACGTTTCGCCACACAGTGGCTTCATCAGTCCATACAAAGGAGAATCGTGGACTGATGAAGCCACTGTGTGGCGAAACGTTTCCTCAATAAAGATATCCAAGTGTTGCATATGTGTCTAATTTACCAAGATAGAAGGAGGATGGGAAATTCCCATCTAGGTAATCACTTGCTCGGGCATTGGTATCTGGGATTTTACTGGCAAGATTTGATCCTATGGTTGAGAAGAAGTCATTTATCTTGTTTACTGTATCAATAGGCTGTAGTGGTGTTTCATTTGGTTTAGTTAGGACAATATCCTTAGTTTTTTTCAGTTTGTGGGTGCCCATAATCTGTGAGAGTGTTTTCTAGGTCTTTTTTATATCTCCTCTTGTTTCAGTGAATCTGCTGGAGTAGTACAATTGTTTGGTTTTTTATTAGTTTGGTGAGAACTGATGAATAGTTTTTAATAAAATCTTTATGTATGAATCCCCGTCTATATTGCTTTTCATATTGATGTTTCTTGTTAATGGATTTTAGTAAGCTGTTAGTTAGCCATAGGCAGCCTAGCCGTTTATTCGTAATCTGTTTCATTTTTATAGGACAATGTTTGTTGTATAGTCTATGTAATTTGTTAAGAAAGTTGTCTGTCCAATCATCGATACCCTTGGTGTTGGGGAATTCTATAGCCCAACCAACCGTCTCTAGCTCTGCTGTGAAGTTATTTATTGAGGCGTCGTCATGGAGTCTAAATGAAACTTTGGTGTATTCTACACCATCACTACCGTTGTTACAGCTTCATCACACCACCTTGTACCTGCCCAGCATCATCACTACCTACTGTTACAGCTTCATCACACCAGTTACAATACACTAGAGGAGAGTATAGTTAATTTTCGTAGACGGGTTGCCTCTTGTTTTTAGGTCAGCCATATGCCGACATGTGCATGGGTGTAGGGCACCTTCCAGCTCAGCCACACCCGCTCGCCCAGCCTCTAACACCACTCAGACCCACCTATGAGCCAGTTGAACTTTTTACAGTTTCCTGCCTTTATTCTACACCCTCAAGTGTCTGTCGTTGAGTACCGACCAGTCCTCCATAGACATGCAACAACGACAGTCATACAACAACGACAGTCATACAACAACGACAGTCATGCAACAACGACAGTCATACCCTCTGTGCTCATCACACACTCTCTTGCTCCACTTTCCTTTTCACTCTTCGTTCTTAGTTTCTTGGGAGGCTAAGTGGGCATGGGGATATAAAAAGCGGTTATTTGCCAGGGTGGCATGATATACTGAAGTTTATTAACATGACACAGTTCATATAGTCAAAACATTTTTGTGTGGCTGCTATTTGAATCCATCTTGATTCAACTCATAGCTTAGACATTTATCCACACCATACAGAGTTTAATGTGGAGTATCAGCTATTGAGATTCTGGATGCAGAGTTTATTGCACACTGCATCATGTATTGGTTCTTATGTTTTGCTGTTACGATTAAGGCTTGTATCGTATCAAATAGTTTCTGGCAGGATGGTTGGGAACAATAGTGGACTTATTGGTCTTGCATTTTGTACACAACTTTTCAAGAGCATTTCAAAATTCCCTTCCATTATCTGCTACGAGGGACTTAAGTGTAGTAGTTTACAGATAATACGTTCTTTAAATTCTTTACTCCTCATGGGAGGTTCCTTGATGCTGGTGAGGGGATTTTGATGTTGGGAATTGGATCTGTGCTCTGGTTCCCTGAATTGAGCCTGAGTACCTTCCATTCCCTCACACCCCCCAAATGCGCTGTATAATCTTACGGGTTTACAGCTCCCTCATGATTATAATAATAATTTAAATTCTTTATTTACTGCATCTGAAGTTTTATGTGCAATAAGTATTAACTTACAATATTGAGAGAAATGATCGATCATCACATACAGATCCTCGTTACCAATGAGGGAACATTAAAAGTTGGTTAGTAAGTCAAGCCATTCTCTTTCCCATAGTTCCCTGGTAGTTGGCAAACCTGAATGAGATCATGTCCATCGACAGTACCTTTGTGTTTCATACATACATTACACTACATACTCTGAAATATCTGTTGCCATACTAGGTAAAAAAACACTTCACCTTAGCATTTTTAACAGAGCAAAACATACAATGGAGGGCAACACTTTGTACATTGTGAATTAGTTGCAAGGATACATTAACTAGTGACTTAGAGACAACAAACTACCTACTGCTAGGGGTACTAAGCTCGGCTACTTGGTACAACATATCTTGACACATAAAAGTTACTTATTGGAGTTAATGTATTTAAAGACATGACTGATGTTCCTTGCGCTTGGTTCTAATTACAACAGACAGGTTGAACATGTTTAACTTTCTGTGCAGTAAAAGGAGGATCGAGTATAACTTCTTAAACGTGGCCAGACGGAGTGTCTTACCACATTGCCTGGTAGCGGACAAATGAGTGTGACTGGTGTCCCCACTACTACGTGAGTCCATAGTGTGACTGGTGTCCTCACTACTACGTGAGTCCATAGTGTGACTGGTGTCCCCACTACAACGTGAGTCCATAGTGTGACTGGAGTCCCCACTACTACGTGAGTCCATAGTGTGACTCGTGTCCCCACTACTACGTGAGTCCATAGTGTGACTGGTGTCCCCACTACTACGTGAGTCCATAGTGTGAATGGTGTCCTCACTACTACGTGAGTCCATAGTGTGTCTGGTGTCCCCACTACTACGTGAGTCCATAGTGTGACTGGTGTCCCCACTACTACGTGAGTCCATAGTGTGACTGGTGTCCCCACTACTACGTGAGTCCATAGTGTGACTGGTGTCCTCACTACTACGTGAGTCCATAGTGTGACTGGTGTCCCCACTACAACGTGAGTCCATAGTGTGACTGGAGTCCCCACTACTACGTGAGTCCATAGTGTGACTGTGTCCCCACTACTACGTGAGTCCATAGTGTGACTGGTGTCCCACTACACGTGAGTCCATAGTGAATGTGTCCCCTCTGAGTCTATACTGTGAGGGCTATGTGATGTTCCCCTATACGTGAGTCCATAGTGTGACTGGTGTCCCCACTACTACGTGAGTCCATAGTGTGACTGGTGTCCCCACTCTACGTGAGTCCATAGTGTGACTGGTGTCACTACTACGTGAGTCCATAGTGTGACGGTGTCCCACACTACGAGTCCATGTGACTGGTGTCCCCACACACGTGATCCATAGTGTGACTGGTGTCCCCACTACTACGTGAGTCCATAGTGTGACTGTGTCCCCACTCACGTGAGTCCATAGTGTGACTGGTGTCCCACTACTACGTGAGTCCATAGTGAATGGTGTCCCCACTACGTAGTCCATAGTGTGACTGGTGTCCACTACTACGTGAGTCCATATGTGATGGTGTCCCACTACCGTGAGTCCATAGTGTGACTGGTGTCCCACTAAGTGAGTCCATAGTGTACTGGTGTCCCACTACTACGAGTCCATAGTGTGACTGGGTCCCACTACACGTGAGTCCATAGTGAGGTGTCCCCACTACTACGTGAGTCCATAGTGTGACTGGTGTCCCACTACACGTGAGTCCATAGTGTGACTGGTGTCCCACTCTCGTGAGTCCATAGTGTGATGGTCCTACTACTACGTGAGTCCATATGACTGGTGTCCCACTACTAGTGAGTCCATAGTGTGACTGGTGTCCCCACTACTATAGTCCATAGTGTGACTGGTGTCCCACTACGTAGTCATATGTGACTGGTGTCCCCACTACTACGGAGTCCATAGTGCTGGGTCCCACTACTACGTGAGTCCATAGTGTACTGGTGTCCCACTATACGAGTCCATAGTTGACTGGTGTCCCCACTACACTGAGTCCATAGTGTACTGGTGTCCCACTACTATGAGTCCATGTGTGACTGGCCTCACTACGTGAAAATGTGTCCCCACTACTACGTGAGTCCATAGTGTGACTGGTGTCCCCACTACTACGTGAGTCCATAGTGTGACTGGTGTCCCCACTACTACGTGAGTCCATAGTGTGACTGGTGTCCCCACTACTACGTGAGTCCATAGTGTGACTGGTGTCCCCACTACTACGTGAGTCCATAGTGTGACTGGTGTCCCCACTACTACGTGAGTCCATAGTGTGACTGGTGTCCCCACTACTACGTGAGTCCATAGTGTGACTGGTGTCCCCACTACTACGTGAGTCCATAGTGTGACTGGTGTCCCCACTACTACGTGAGTCCATAGTGTGACTGGTGTCCACACTACTACGTGAGTCCATAGTGTGACTGGTGTCCCCACTACTACGTGAGTCCATAGTGTGACTGGTGTCCCCACTACTACGTGAGTCCATAGTGTGACTGGTGTCCCCACTACTACGTGAGTCCATAGTGAATGATGTCCCCTCTATTACGTGAGTCGATAGTGTGACTGGTGTCCCCACTACTACGTGAGTCCATAGTGTGACTGGTGTCCCCACTACTACGTGAGTCCATAGTGTGACTGGTGTCCCCACTACTACGTGAGTCCATAGTGTGACTGGTGTCCCCACTACTACGTGAGTCCATAGTGTGACTGGTGTCCCCACTACTACGTGAGTCCATAGTGTGACTGGTGTCCCACTACTACGTGAGTCCATAGTGTGACTGTTGTCCCCACTACTACGTGAGTCCATAGTGTGACTGGTGTCCACACTACTACGTGAGTCCATAGTGAATGGTGTTCCCTCTACTACGTGAGTCCATAGTGTGACTGGTGTCCCCACTACTACGTGAGTCCATAGTGTGACTGGTGTCCTCACTACTACGTGAGTCCATAGTGTGACTGGTGTCCCCACTACTACGTGAGTCCATAGTGTGACTGGTGTCCCCACTACTACGTGAGTCCATAGTGTGACTGGTGTCCCCACTACTACGTGAGTCCATAGTGTGACTGTGTCCTACTACTACGTGAGTCCATAGTGTGACTGGTGTCCCCTACTACTACGTGAGTCCATAGTGTGACTGGTGTCCCCACTACTACGTGAGTCCATAGTGTGACTGGTGTCCCCCAATTTCCGTGGTCCATAGGGGGACTGGTGTCCCCAATTTCGTTAAATCCATAGGGGACTGGTGGGCCCCACACACGTAAATCCCTAGTGACTGGGGTCCCCACT
>WNWK01049754.1:0-13097 GCA_009830355.1 Cherax destructor
TCACAGTGGAGGCAGATAGGCAGCTGGGTAGACAGGATGGGGTGCGTCACCAACAAGGGATGTATCAAGTGATGGAGGGCATACGCACATCTGAGGGTAAGGTGAAGCAGTTACTCAGTGACCTGGATACCTCAAAGGCGATGGGTCCGGACAATATCTCCCCGTGGGTCCTTCGGGAAGGAGCTGAGGTTCTGAGTGTGCCACTTACCATAATATTCAACACATCCCTTGAAACTGGGCAGCTACCGGTGTCACTTATGTGTATAGTGTGCAAAGTCTTGAAGAAATTCATAAGGAAAAGAATAATGGAGCATCTGGAGGAGAACAGGATAATCAACGCCAAACAGCACGGATTCAGGGAAGGAAAATCCTGTGTAACAAACCTCCTGGAGTTCTATGATAAAGTAACAGAGGTAAGGCAAGAGAGAGAAGGGTGGGTGGACTGCATTTTCCTGGACTGCAGGAAGGCTTTCGACACAGTTCCTCACATGAGATTAGTAAAGAAGTTGGAAGACCAAGTGTGTATAACAGGACGGGCACTAGAATGGATCAGGGAATATCTCACAGGGAGGCATCAACGGGTCATGGTGCGTGATGAGGTATCACAGTGGGCGCCTGTGACGAGCGGTGTACCGCAGGGGTCAGTCCTAGGACCAGTGCTATTCTTGGTATATGTGAATGACATGATGGACGGGATAGACTCAGAAGTGTCTCTGTTCGCAGATGATGTGAAATTAATGAGGAGAATCACATCGGATGAAGACCAAGCAGGACTTCAAAGAGACCTGGACAAGCTTGACATCTGGTCTAGCAACTGGCTTCTCGAATTTAACCCCACCAAATGCAAAGTCATGAAGATCGGAGAAGGGCAAAGAAGACCGTTGACAGAGTACAGGCTAGGTGGACAAAGGCTACAAACCTCATCAAAGGAGAAAGACCTTGGGGTGAGTATAACGCCAAGCACATCTCCGGAAACACACATCAACCAGATAACAGCGGCAGCATATGGGCGACTGGCAAACCTAAGATTAGCTTTCCGTTACCTTAACAAGGAATCGTTCAAGACACTGTACACCGTGTACGTCAGGCCCATACTAGAGTATGCAGCACCAGTCTGGAACCCACACCTGGTCAAGCATGTCAAGAAATTAGAGAAAGTGCAAATGTTTGCGACAAGGCTAGTTCCACAACTCAGGGGACTGTCCTATGAAGAAAGGTTGAGGGAAATAGGATTAACAACATTGGAGGACAGAAGGGTTAGAGGAGACATGATAACGACATACAAAATACTGCGGGGAATTGACAAGGTAGATAGTGACAGGATGTTCCAAAGAGGGAACACAGAAACAAGGGGACACAACTGGAAGCTGAAAACTCAGATGAGTCAAAGGGATGTTAGGAAGCAGTTCTTCAGCCATAGAGTAGTTAGGAAGTGGAATAGTCTAGCGAACGATATAGTGGAGGCGGGAACCATACATAGTTTTAAGACAAGGTATGATAAAGCTCATGGAGCAGGGAGAGCAGAGACCCAGTAGCGGACAGCGAAGAGTCGGAGCCAGGAGCTGAGTCTCGACCCCTGCAACCACAATTAGGTGAGTACAGGAGCCGAGTCTCGACCCCTGCAACCACAATTAGGTGAATACATACATACATACAAGAGTGAACCATGAACTACCCTGTATTTTAAAAAGTCAGAAAATGAAAATTCTGAAGAAATTACAGTGTAGATGCTACATACAGTACTTGAGAACTAATTAGAAAGAAACATGATAACTAGGAAAGCACAAACTACAACACAGCCAACACCCTTCTTATTGCAGTTGTAAAATAAAACTAGTTAGCAAGACACTGCACTAAAGTGTTGAACGTGCCACACCCACTAATCAATAGTTAAACAACACTAAAGACAGACAATTTTCTCCCCCATTATCTGCTTAGCCAGTGTAAACTTGTTGTTGTAGTCTTTCACATTCTTTAAACCAGATTAACTTAAGTCAAAGAGGCAGCAGTAAAGTGAATGAGGCAACTGTTGACTATCTTCTATGAATGAAGCAGAAATTATAATTTTATAAATATAATAAAAATTTATAAATTAATGAATTCTCGCAAACCACAAAAAACATACAGTAATAATACACTGAGGTGCATCAGGTATAAGTGTACAGTATATATAAAATAAAGCTGAGTGTAGCACTATATAAATAAGTTATCAACGAAAACTTTGTAGGAAGAAGACAACTTTGTGAAGCAATAAAAGGTACCCCTTCAGGCCTACCTCATTACACATCAATTTAATTACAGTAATAACAATAACAAATTGCATTATTAATTATTATTAATTCCTCATCATTTGTGTACCAGACAATGTACCATTCATAATAATCCCCATTATTTTACCATTACCCTAGATAGCAAGGACAAATCTTCAAGGCATCTTTCCAAAAAAATTTCAGAGCAGAAGTATAATTCTAGCCAGAAACTCTTTTCAGTCACACAATCCCATACCACTTTCAAAGGAGAGGTAAAGCGAAAACTCCAGCTTTAATGGGGGTCTTACATGGCACTGGTGAAGGTGTTGCAGTGATCAATCATGCGAGGTGTACGTTATCAACACACGCTACCTCCAGCCAGGGAGACTTGAGCACTCTATATTGATCTGTTTGTCACATGGTTGTCGCTAGCGACAACAACAACTAACTACCCAACAGTGGGACGAAAGTGACAGCAGGATAGGTATGAATGATGATGATGATGAGGGCAAGTGAAAAATGGTGGGTGGATGGGTGGAGAAAGATGAACGGTGGTGACTAATTGAATGTAGGGGGGAATGAGAAAGATGAGAAAAGTGAAAAACAGATGTGGTGAGAAATGAAGTGAAAAACAAAAAGTAAAACAAAAAACAAGAGGAATGAATGAGAAATACATGTAGGTATTGGTACATTAAGGAATGAGAAATGTAGGTCATAAGAAATATGGAGATACAGAAAAAAATATAATGAACAAAATGAAAACAGAGGAATAAGTAACCAGTGAGCAACAGTGAGGAATAAAGAAACAGAAATGTAGTAAGAAACCATGAGAAATTGAGTAAGAAATAGTGAGAAACTGAAAGGGGAAAGAAAGAGGGAGCAAGAAACAGAGAAACAGGCAGTGAAGCAGTGAGAAATATAAGTTTGCAAAACAGGAACAAGAAACAGAAGCGGTGAAAAACAGTGATAAACTGAAGAAATGAAAAGCAGAGATAGTGACAGTGAGAATGAGAGGAAGTGAGAAACAAAGGAAACAGGGAGGAACAGATGAGAAACATGCAAAATAGAGGAAGAAACATTAAAATAAACATAGGGAAGCAGTTGAGACACATCAAGTGAGAAAGAGGATGAGAAACTAATGGGGTAAAATACAGAGTACCATAGTAAGATGTGAAGGCGGTATGATGATAAACTGGCAGGAGTAAGTTGTGGGATACAAAACTAGAGAATGAGAAACAGGGCAGGTGAGCAATGGAGAAGAGGTGAGAAATGAAGTAAAAAATGGGACAGGCAAAATGAGAAGTGAAAAATGGGAAAGAGTAAACTGAGGAAATGGGGAGAATAAGGGAGAGTGAGAAATATGGTTGGGGAAAGGGAGTGAGATATGGAGATGGGAAAGGAAGTCAGTAATGAGGAAGTGAGAAATTGGGAAAGGGGAGTGAGAAATGAGGAGAGTGAGAAATACAGTGGACCCTCGGTTAACGAATACCCCGGAAATCGTGCAATTATGTAAGTATAATTTTGTAAGTTCTTGTGGAAGTGTAGTTTTGGGGGTCTGAAATAGACTAACCTACATGACATTATTTCTTAAGGACGTAAATTCGTTCGGTAATGGCACTTGAGCAGGCTTCTGCAATGAATTTTTTTCGTTAACCGAGGGTCCACTGTATGAAGACTGAGAAATGAGGAAAGGAGAATGAGAAATGGAGATGGGGAAAAAGTGAGAAATGGGAGAAGCAGAGCAAGAAATAATGGGAGAGTGAGAAACGGAGGAAGGAGAGTGAGAAATGGAGAGTGGGAAACAGGAAGAGTGAGAAATTGGGAAAAGGTAGTGAGAAATAAAGTAAAAGAAATGAAGTAAGATATGGGGAAAGGGGGTGAGAAAAGGGGATAGATGAGAACCTAGGAGTGAGATAGAGGGGAAAGTGGTGGATAATAATTAGTGAGAAAGTGAGGAAAGAAGGGAACTGAAAAAAGTGAGAAAGAGGGGGGCAGAAGGGGGTGAGAAAGTGAGAATGAGAAAATGAGGGTGAGAAAGTGAGAATTAGAAACTGAGGGTGAGAAAGTGAGGACGAGAAACTGAGGGTGAGAAAGTGAGGACAAGAAACTGAGGGTGAGAAAGTGAGGACGAGAAACTGAGGGTGAGAAAGTGAGGACAAGAAAGTGAGGATAAGAAACTGAGGGTGAAAAAATGGTGAGAAAGTGAGGACAGGATGAGAAAAAGAAGGTGAGAAAGTAAGGGTGAGAAAGTGAGGGGTGAGAAAGTGAGGGTGAGAAAGTGAGGGTGAGAAAGTGAGGGTGAGAAAGTGAGGGTGAGAAAGTGAGGGTGAGAAAGTGAGGGGTGAGAAAGTGAGGGGTGAGAAAGTGAGGGTGAGAAAGTGAGGGTGAGAAAGTGAGAGGTGAGAAAGTGAGGGTGAGAAAGTGAGGGTGAGAAAGTGAGAGGTGAGAAAGTGAGGGTGAGAAAGTGAGAGTGAGAAAGTGAGAGGTGAGAAAGTGAGTGAGAAAGTGAGAGGTGAGAAAGTGAGAGGTGAGAAAGTGAGAGGTGAGAAAGTGTGGGTGAGAAAGTGAGAGGTGAGAAAGTGAGAGGTGAGAAAGTGAGAGGTGAAAAGTGGGGGTGAGAAAGTGTGGGGTGAGAAACAAAGGATAAAAAAAATGAGAGGTGGGAAAGTGAGGATATGAAAGAGAGGTGGGAAAGTGTGGATATGAAAGTGAGGATGAAGGTGAGAAAGTGAGGATGAAGGTGAGAAAGTGAGGATGAAGGTGAGAATGTGAGGATGAAGGTGAGAAAGTGAGGATGAAGGTGAGAAAGTGAGGATGAAGGTGAGAAAGTGAGGATGAAGGTGAGAAAGTGAGGATGAAGGTGAGAAAGTGAGGATGAAGGTGAGAAAGTGAGGATGAAGGTGAGAAAGTGAGGATGAAGGTGAGAAAGTGAGGATGAAGGTGAGAAAGTGAGGATGAAGGTGAGAAAGTGAGGATGAAGGTGAGAAAGTGAGGATGAAGGTGAGAAAGTGAGGATGAAGGTGAGAAAGTGAGGATGAAGGTGAGAAAGTGAGGATGAAGGTGAGAAAGTGAGGATGAAGGTGAGAAAGTGAGGATGAAGGTGAGAAAGTGAGGATGAAGGTGAGAAAGTGAGGATGAAGGTGAGAAAGTGAGGATGAAGGTGAGAAAGTGAGGATGAAGGTGAGAAAGTGAGGATGAAGGTGAGAAAGTGAGGATGAAGGTGAGGATGAAGGTGAGAAAGTGAGGATGAAGGTGAGAAAGTGAGGATGAAAGTGAGGATGAAGGTGAGTGTGTGATGGTGAGGAAGGAGGATCAGAAATAACTGACACTACACAACATCATTAGTCACAATATCCTGTACTATCCTGAGAGTGTCAATCCCACTACACAATAAATGATACTAAACAATATTTAACTTACCTATGAGAAGTATTTCCGTGTGTCCTCGAACACCAGTTACAAAAGTGAGCTACCTTTACCACAACAGTTCTTGCTCACTGCATTAACAAGCATAAATTCAGACATGCAAAGCAGCTATAAAGAAGTGCAGTCACTTTTTTTGTTTCCAAATGTTTATGAAGGTTAATCTTTGGTAATTAAAGAGGAACGATAATCATGCACATGCTATCAAATTATTACTGAGGTATGTAGCGTACATAACAGTGTCTCCAGCACTGCAGGATGGCAGCTGTGGTAATGGATTTTTAGTAACCATATCACTACATGATAATTATAACCTTATCATAAGAATACCTGGAAAACACTGCTTGGGGAAATAGAGTAAAACATGCACTGTACTCAATGTTTCACCATTATCCTTAAGATTTAGTAGAGTAAATGAATATTTTAAGAGAAAAATAAAAAATATTTAATAACTACTAGTATAAAAATTACTTTACATAAACCCAGTTAAACCTAAAGTAATTACTTGACAGTGGTCCAGGATGTACTCATTGCTGAGTTAGTTGTAAATTGTTCCAGCCACAATATTGTGACATATTCTTCACACTAATAATACAAATTATGAAGTTCAGGAACCCATTAGGATAATTTATTGCCAGAAGCTCAATTACATCATGCAGAGCACTTTTATCAATGACATCAGAGGAACATGGTAACACAAATATAGTGTGATTACAGTGATTACAACATGGACAAGACAAGGTGTTGGGGGAAGTAGGAGAATTAATGGTTGAAAAGACAACACAAAGTGTTGTGGTGCCCTCAGTCAGTTTTGCTTTGACACATGCAACCATCCCACTCAAGACAGAAGGATGGTAGATAGCAACCATTCAGAGGTACTACAGTCCAGTCAGATGAGAGTGAAAAGTAAACCAGTTAATTATATTTTTGGATTCTTGCAGGACTGCTGATCATTTCTTTGTCTCATGAACACAACATGACAGGTAAATCTTACAATCTTCAACTTTCATTTAGAGTACAGATATCTCTTCTTCCCTGTGTGCTTCTTAATACTTCTTAATGCTCTAAAATTTTCTAGCTAAGCTTGGAGAGATGACCTATGACCAGCCTTGCCATGCAAAGTTAATTCCACAACCATTTTATGGTAACATTAAATAGATCAAAAATAAAAATAAAAAATATATAATTTTACTATTTATCTCATTCTATATGGCCACACCTCTCACCTTCCACCACTCTCCCCCCATCCACCCCTGTCTCTCTCTCCCCCTTCCACCCCTCTGTCTCCCTCTCCCTCTCACATTACCCCCTCTCTCTCACCTTACACTCCTCTCTCTCTCTCTCTCTCACCTTACCTCCTCCTCTCTCTCTCTCACCTTACACTCCTCTCTCTCTCACCTTCCTCTCTCTCTCTCTCTCTCCTCTCTCTCTCTCTCTCACCTTACACCCCTCCCTCTCTCTCACCTTACACCCCTCCCTCTCTCTCACCTTACACCCCTCCCTCTCTCTCACCTTACACCCCTCCCTCTCTCTCACCTTACCCTCCCTCTCTCTCACCTTACACCCTCCCTCCTCTCACCTTACACCCTCCCTCTCTCTCACCTTCACCCTCCTCTCTCTCTCACCCACACCCCTCCCTCTCTCTCACCCTCACCCCTCCTCTCTCTTCACCCTCTACACCCCCTTCCTCTCTCACCTTCACCCCTCCTCTTCTCACCTTCACCCCTCCTCTCTCTCTCACCCTTCCACCCCTCCCTCTCTCTCACACCTTCCACCCCTTCTCCTCTCTCACACCTTCCACCCCCTTCTCTCTCACTCACCTCTCTCTCTCTCACCCTTCCACCCTCTCTCTCTCACACCTTCCACCCTTCTCTCTCCCTCTCCACCTCTCTCTCTCTCACACCTTCCACCCTTCTCTCTCACACCTTCCACCCCTTCTCTCTCTCACACCTTCCACCCTTCTCTCTCTCACACCTTCCACCCATTCTCTCTCTCATACACCTTCCACCCATTCTCTCTCTCTCACACCTTCCACCCCTTCTCTCTCTCTCACACCTTCCACCCCTTCTCTCTCTCTCACACCTTCCACCCCTTCTCTCTCTCTCACACCTTCCACCCCTTCTCTCTCTCACACCCTTCCACCCTTCTCTCTCTCTCTCACACCTTCCACCCCTTCTCTCTCTCTCTCACACCTTCCACCCTTCTCTCTCTCACACCTTCCACCCCTTCTCTCTCTCTCACACACCTTCCACCCCTTCTCTCTCTCTCACACCTTCCACCCCCTTCTCTCTCTCCACCTTCCACCCCTTCTCTCTCTCTCCATTTCACCTTCCACCTTCTCTCTCTCTCTACACACCTTCACCCCTTCTCTCTCTCTCTCTCCACCTTCCACCCCTTCTCTCTCTCTCACACCTTCCACCCTTTCTCTCTCTCACACACCTTCCACCCCTTCTCTCTCTCTCACACACCTTCCACCCCTTCTCTCTCTCTCACACACCTTCCACCCCTTCTCTCTCTCACACACACCTTCCACCCCTTCTCTCTCTCACACACCTTCCACCCCTTCTCTCTCACACCTTCCACCCTCTCTCTCTCCTCTCTCACACACCTTCCACCCCTTCTCTCTCTCACACACCTTCCACCCCTTCTCTCTCTCACACACCTTCCACCCCTTCTCTCTCTCTCACACACCTTCAACCCTTCTCTCTCTCTCACCTTCCACCCCTTCTCTCTCTCTCACACCTTCCACCCTTCTCTCATCACACACCTTCCACCCCTTCTCTCTCCACACACCTTCCACCCCTTCTCCTCTCACACACTTCCACCCTTCTCTCTCTCTCACACCTTAATATCCTCTCTCTCTCACACACCTTCATATCCTCTCTCTCACACACCTTCACCCTTCTCTCTCTCTCTCTCCACCTTCCACCTTCTCTTCTCTCACACCTTCCACCCCTTCTCTCTCTCACACCTTCCACCCCTTCTCTCTCTACACACCTTCCACCCATTCTCTCTCTCCACACATTCTACCCTTCACTCTCTCACACCTACCCCTTCTCTCTCTCTCACACCTTCCACCCCTTCTCTCTCTCACCTTCCACCCCTTCTCTCTCACACCTACCCCTCAATCTCTCTCTCTCACCTTACACCCTCTCTCTCTCTCTCACCTTACACCCTCTCTCTCTCTCACCTTACACCCTCTCTCTCTCTCACCTTACACCCTCTCTCTCTCTCTCACCTTACACCCTCTCTCTCTCACCTTACCCTCTCTCTCTCTCCCTTCACCCTCTCTCTCTCTCTCTCATCTTACAACATCTCTCTCTCTCACCTTACACCTCTCTCTCTCTCACCTTACACCCTCTCTCTCTCTCACCTTACACCCTCTCTCTCTCTCACCTTACACCCTCTCTCTCTCTCACCTTACACCCTCTCTCTCTCTCTGCCTTGGTTCACTTTGTACTCAAGAGTGTAGCTGTGTTGTGTGCTGGACCAGTGTGCTGTCCACTGTGTGCTGGACCAGTTGTGCTGTCCACCGTGTGTTGTGTGCTGGACCAGTGTGCTGTCCACCGTGTGCTGTGTGCTGGACCAGTTGTGCTGTCCACCGTGTGTTGTGTGCTGGACCAGTGTGCTGTCCACCGTGTGCTGTGTGCTGGACCAGTTGTGCTTTCCACCGTGTGTTGTGTGCTGGACCAGTGTGCTGTCCACCGTGTGCTGTGTGCTGGACCAGTGTGCTGTCCACCGTGTGTTGTGTGCTGGACCAGTGTGCTGTCCACCGTGTGCTGTGTGCTGTCTACCGTGTGCTGTGTGCTGGACCAGTGTGCTGTCCACCGTGTGTTGTGTGCTGGACCAGTGTGCTGTCCACCGTGTGCTGTGTGCTGGACCAGTGTGCTGTCCACCGTGTGTTGTGTGCTGGACCAGTGTGCTGTCCACCGTGTGTTGTGTGCTGGACCAGTTGTGCTGTCCACCGTGTGTTGTGTGCTGGACCAGTTGTGCTGTCCACCGTGTGTTGTGTGCTGGACCAGTTGTGCTGTCCACCGTGTGTTGTGTGCTGGACCAGTGTGCTGTCCACCGTGTTGTGTGCTGGACCAGTGTGCTGTCCACAGTGTGCTGTGTGCTGGACCAGTGTGCTGTCCACCTTGTGCTGTGTGCTGGACCAGTGTGCTGTCCACCTTGTGCTGTGTGCTGGACCAGTGTGCTGTCCACCGTGTGTTGTGTGCTGGACCAGTTGTGCTGTCCACGTGTGTTGTGTGCTGGACCAGTGTGCTGTCCACCGTGTGTTGTGTGCTGGACCAGTGTGCTGTCCACGTGTGTTGTGTGCTGGACCAGTGTGCTGTCCACCATGTGTTGTGTGCTGGACCAGTGTGCTGTCCACCGTGTGTTGTGTGCTGGACCAGTGTGCTGTCCACCGTGTGTTGTGTGCTGGACCAGTGTGCTGTCCACCGTGTGTTGTGTGCTGGACCAGTGTGTTGTCCACCGTGTGTTGTGTGCTGGACCAGTGTGCTGTCCACCGTGTGTTGTGTGTTGGACCAGTGTGCTGTCCACCGTGTGTTGTGTGCTGGACCAGTGTGCTGTCCACCGTGTGTTGTGTGCTGGACCAGTGTGCTGTCCACCGTGTGTTGTGTGCTGGACCAGTGTGCTGTCCACCATGTGTTGTGTGCTGGACCAGTTGTGCTGTCCACCGTGTGTTGTGTGCTGGACCAGTGTGCTGTCCACCGTGTGTTGTGTGCTGGACCAGAGTGCTGTCCACCGTGTGTTGTGTGCTGGACCAGTGTGCTGTCCACAGTGTGTTGTGTGCTGTCAACCGTGTGCTGTGTGCTGTCCACTGTGTGTTGTGTGCTGGACCAGTGTGCTGTCCACCGTGTGTTGTGTGCTGGAACAGTGTGTTTTCCACTGTGTTGTGTGCTGGACCAGTGTGCTGTCCACCGTGGTGTGTGCTGGACCAGTGTGCTGTCCACCGTGTGTTGTGTGCTGGACCAGTTGCTGTCCACCTTTTGTTGTGTGCTGGACCAGTGTGCTGTCCACCGTGTGTTGTGTGCTGGACCAGTGTGCTGTCCACAGTGTGTTGTGTGCTGTCAACCGTGTGCTGTGTGCTGTCCACTGTGTGCTGTCCACTGTGTGTTGTGTGCTGGACCAGTGTGCTGTCCACCGTGTGCTGTGTGCTTGACCAGTGTGCTGTCCACCGTGGTGTGTGCTGGACCAGTGTGCTGTCAACCGTGTGTGTGTGCTGGACCAGTGTGCTGTCCACCGTGTGTTGTGTTCTGGACCAGTGTGCTGTCCACCGGTTGTAGTGTGCTGGACCAGTGTGCTATCCACCGTGTGTTGTGTGCTGGACCAGTGTGCTGTCCACCGTGTGTTGTGTGCTGGACCAGTGTGCTGTCAACCGTGTGCTGTGTGCTGTCCACTGTGTGCTGTCCACTGTGTGCTGTCCACTGTGTGTTGTGTGCTGGACCAGTGTGCTGTCCACCGTGTGTTGTGTGCTGGACCAGTGTGCTGTCCACCGTGTGTTGTGTGCTGGACCAGTGTGCTGTCCACCGTGTGTTGTGTGCTGGACCAGTGTGCTGTCCACCGTGTGTTGTGTGCTGGACCAGTGTGCTGTCCACCGTGTGTTGTGTGCTGGACCAGTGTGCTGTCCACCGTGTGTTGTGTACTGGACCAGTGTGCTGTCCACCGTGTGTTGTGTGCTGGACCAGTGTGCTGTCCACCGTGTGTTGTGCTGGACCAGTGTGGTGTCCACCGTGTGTTGTGTGCTGGACCAGTGTGCTGTCCACCGTGTGCTGTGTGCTGACCAGTGTGCTGTCCACCGTGTGTTGTGTGCTGGACCAGTGTGCTGTCCACCGTGTGCTGTGTGCTGGACCAGTTGTGCTGTCCACCGTGTGTTGTGTGCTGGACCAGTGTGCTGTGTGCTGGACCAGTGTGCTGTCCACCGTGTGTTGTGTGCTGGACCAGTGTGCTGTCCACCGTGTGCTGTGTGCTGGACCAGTGTGCTGTCCACCGTGGTTGTGCTGGACCAGTGTGCTGTCCACCGTGTGTTGTGTGCTGGACCAGTGTGCTGTCCACCGTGTGTTGTGCTGGACCAGTGTGTGTCCACCGTGTGTTGTGTGCTGGACCAGTGTGCTGTCCACCTGTGCTGTGTGCTGGACCAGTGTGCTGTCCACCTGTGCTGTGTGCTGGACCAGTGTGCTGTCCACCGTGTGCTGTGTGCTGGACCAGTGTGCTGTCCACCGGTGTTGTGTGCTGGACCAGTGTGCTGTCCCCGTGTGTTGTGTGCTGGACCAGTGTGCTGTCCACCGTGTGTTTGTGCTGGACCCGGGGTTTTTCCACCTTTTTTGTGCGGGACCAGTGTGCTGTCCATTTTTGGGGGTGCTGGACCAGTGTTTCCACCGGGGGGTTTTGTGTTTTTGGGGGGTGTACTCCCCCAAATTTTACCCCCCCTAATTGGGGTTTTTCGGGGTTGGTTTAGCTCCTGGCCCCCCTTTCGTTTTTCCTGCTACGGGGTCTCTGCTCTCCCTGCTCCATGAGCTTTATCATACCTTGCCCAAAAAATTTTATGGTTCCTGCCTCCACATATCTTTCTCTAGTCCTTTTTCCCCTTCCGGGGCTACTCGGGTGGCTGAAGAAATTTTTCCCCGACATCCCTTTGACTCACCCAGTCTTAGCCCCAGTTGTGCCCCCCTTTTTTCCCTGTGTTCCCTTTTGGGAAAAAACCCTTTGTCATTTTCCCCACCTTGTAATTTCCCCCGCAGTTTTTTTTTATGTCGTTATCATGTCTCCCCCCGCCCCTTTTTTCCTCCAGTTTGGTTTTCCCATTTCCCTCAACCTTTCTTCATAAGACAGGCCCCGGTTGGGGAACTAACCTTTTCCAAAAACCCTTTTCACTTTCTCTAGTTTCCCAAATTTCCCGGGCCAGGGGGGGTTCCAGACTTGGGCTGATATTCTAGTATGGGCCCGGTTTTTCCAAATGTCTTGAACGATTCCTTGTTAAGGTAACCCGGGGGCTTTAAACTAAAAAGGGTTTTTTGACGCCCATATTTCCGAGTTATCTGGTTTTTTTTGTCCTGGGACGTGCTAGGCGTTATACTCCTCCAAGGGCTTTCTCCTTTTCCCAGGTTTGTAGCCCCTTTTTCCCCAGCTTGTACTCTTTAGCGGTCTTTTTTTCCCTTCTCCGATCCCCAACTTTTTTTTTTTGGGGGATTGAATTAAAACCAACTGGACCAGATTTCCCCCCTTGTCCCGGGCTGTTTGCAGCCCTGCCTGGTCCTCTTCTGATGTGATTTCCTCATTATTTTCACATCATCCGCGAATAGAACACTTGGGTCCCCCCCCATCCGTCATGTCCCCCTTTCATAAACCAGGAATAACACTGGGGGGAGGACTGACCCCTGCGGGACACCACCCTCCGGCGCCCCTGTGATCCTCACCACGCAC
>WNWK01049755.1:0-13097 GCA_009830355.1 Cherax destructor
GGGTGGTGTAGTGAGTAGCTGGTTGTGAATGGTGGGGGGTGTGGTGAGTAGCGGGTTGTGTATGGTGGGGGTGTGGTGAGTAGCGGGTTATGTATGGTGGGGGTGTGGTGAGTAGCGGGTTATGTATGGTGGGGGTGTGGTGAGTAGCGGGTTGTGAATGGTGGGGGTGTGGTGAGTAGCGGGTTGTGTATGGTGGGGTGTGGTGAGTAGCGGGTTATGTATGGTGGGGGTGTGGTGAGTAGCGGGTTATGTATGGTGGGGGTGTGGTGAGTAGCGGGTTGTGAATGGTGGGTCGTGTGGTGAGTAGCGGGTTATGTATGGTGGTTGGTGTAGTAGCTGGTTGTGAATGGTGGGGGGGGTGTGGTGAGTAGCGGGTTGTGTATGGTGGGGGTGTGATGAGTAGCGGGTTATGTATGGTGGGTGGTGTGGTGAGTAGCGGGTTGTGTATGGTGGGGGTGTGGTGAGTAGCGGGTTGTGTATGGTGGGTGGTGTAATGAGTAGCTGGTTGTGAATGGTGGAGGGGGTGAGTGCGGGTTGTGTATGGTGGGGGGGTGTGGTGAGTAGCGGGTTATGTATGGTGGGTGGTGTGGTGAGTAGCGGGTTGTGAATGGTGGGGGGGTGTGGTGAGTAGCGGGTTGTGAATGGTATATGTGAGTGCAAGTCCGCGAACAAACATACACCTAACCTACCATACCACGGGTGGGGTTCGAACCCGTGGTCAGAAAGTCTCAAAACTCCAGACCGTCGCGTAAGCCACTGGGCCAGCTAGCTTCGCGACGGTCTGGAGTTTTGAGACTCTCTGACCGCTGGTTCGAACCCCACCCGTGGTATGGTTTGTTTGCAATCGTGTCATTACGATTTCGTGAGTCATGTTGATACACCTAACTTATCATAGATGAACCTAAATTTAGTTATTATTACGGAACATTTTTGAAAATGTAGATTTCGTGTTTTTTTTCGATTAAGCTATAGGCAAAATGTTTTCATTCTCTGCTTATTTATAAAAAAAATTGTTGGTTTATAAGCCAATATCAAAATTTGTGCTTAAAAATAAATACACCACTAGCCCAGAATTTATATATAAAAACAGAAAGGACTGAAACATCATCCAATTAGTATTTCCAAACTGTGGATTTGTGCCAACAAGTGTATTATGTTTTTTAATCATCACATACGTATATACAAACACTTATTATCAGTTAATCTTTAAACTACCGTCATTATAATTGACTTGTAGTCATTGTTAGTATGGTGGATGATGTAAGAATGTCGAAAATTGACATCTTTATATATTGAATCTTCTAAATTTAGACCTTGGTCTAAATTCTCCCTTACCGACTGTGTTACTAATCTCTCTTCTGTCGCACTCTCCCAGCATGAGCTTGAACTCCTTGGTTTTGGTCTTTCCTTTGCCACTTCACCTGCCCCTCGCACTGGTATTGACCTGATTAGCTCTTTTGATTCTTTTCGTCAGTCTCGCTCTCGTAATCTTCCCGACTTGTCTACTTTTCGTGGCGCTCTCCTTCCTGCTCTTGATAGTTTGTTTTCTAAGAATTACCACCTTCCTCGCCCCTATCAACTTGCCCTGTCTTCTCTTAAATCTAACACCAACATTGTCATCCTCTCTTCTGATAAAAGTAATTCGGTAGTTATCCTTGATCGCGAGGATTACCTCCGTAAAGCTGATGTTTTGCTATCTGACTCACGTACCTACGCTCCTCTCATTTCCAACCCTCTTGATCGCATCAAGAAAACTTTCAAGAAACTAAGGACTCTCTTCGACCTCTGTCCTCCTGACTTTGACCTTGTTAAACGTTTTCATGTCATCTGTCCCTCTCTGCCCTATTTTTATGACCTTCCCAAAACTCAAACCTGATATTCATCTACGTCCCACAATATCCTCTAGAGGTTCTCTTGCTTCTTGGCAGGCCAGAACCCTCACTCCCTTTCTTGGTACTTTTTCTCCTGCTCACCTTCGTCACTCTCCAGATTTCATCGAACTTCATCTCCCTATACCAACTTATGTCTTCCTTGATCTTATCCGCCTTTGTGTGGACTCGGATTCCTTTTACCTTCTAAGGCAAATATTATTCTCAAACCTTCGGTGTGGCTATGGGCTCTCCTCTATCTCCTGTTCTTACTAATCTTTACATGGAATACTTCGAGACTGTTCTTCCTACTATTGATGTGCGTCCTTCACTCTGGCTCCGCTATGTAGATGACATCTTTGCTCTTTGGCCTCATGACTCTAGTCTCTTCCAACCATTTCTTGATGCCCTTAATTAAGTTTAAAGCTGAATGGGAATCTAATTCCTTGCTTCCTTTCCTGGATGTTCTTGTCCACCGCTCAGATACAGGTTTTGCTTTTTCCGTGTACCGAAAGCCTATGCACAGTGGCATGTACATTCACTACTTTTCTTATCATGCTTCCTCTGTCAAGAAAACTGTTATCTCCCTCTTTCTCCTTTCTTTCCGCATTTGTGGTCTTCAGTTCCTTGAATCAGAAATTTCCACTCTTCGTAATTCATTTTCCCGTCTTGGCTACCCTTCCCATTTCATCGACTCTGCTTTCTCACGTGCTAAACGGACTTTCTTCTCTCCCGAACTTTCTACTCCTGGGAAATCTCCTGTCTTCCCTATATTTCCAGTCTTTCTAATCTCAACAACTCTCTCCATTCCTTAGACATCAAACTTACTTTTCGCCAGACTAACACTCTTCGCACCAATCTTGTTCATACCTCTTCTTCCTCTATAGATTTCCCTGGTGTCTACTCCTCTTTTATACTTTGGAGAAACTGGCCGTTCTCTTTCTGACAGATTCAGGGAGCACAAAAGTAGTCTTGCCGACACCAACAATGCTCTTTTCTGTCATGTCAGAGATCACAGTCATCCTATTGACTGGTCTTCCGCTAAAACTGTCTACCCTACTTCAAACTTTTACAGTCGCCGTCTGGTTGAATCCTTTCTTATACACAACTTTCCTTGTATGAATCTTAGTCGCGGCTTTGTCTCTTTAGATGCCTTCCTTTCCAATTACATTGTATAATGCTCCAAACTTCAGAACACCCGTGATTTAACTTGATTCTTTTTTCCCATTCTCCCTCTTCCTCTTTCCCTTTCCACTTTCTCCTTTGGGTTTTCTTCTGCCTTGGGTGTTTGGTCCATTATTATTCCCCCACCCCCGACCTCTGTGTTCTTGTTCCTACCCTTTGTGGCCCACTAGCTTCCTTGCAGGGTTCCTCTTTCTTAGTCTTTAACTGACTCCACTACTGCTACCTCTACCACTACCTCTCTTCCTCCTTTCCTACTACCTCTCTTGTCCCGTCCCTGTCTGCTGGCCTATATATACTCCTTCTCTCCTTTTTGTTAGTGTTACTCTGTAAATGGTCTAAGCCGGACTGAAACGTCGTCGTAAGCTCCTTACTGCTATGTGCGGGTTATTTGTTTATTGTGTATATTGTATCTTCATAAATCATATCTTGATAACATAAATGTTTTACACTACCAAAAGGAAGCACCTTTGCCAGAGTGTTGCGTGGAGCGTCGGGTCACTGACGATACTCGGTTCCAACCACTCTTTGTTCTCCTTATTTTATTTTTGGTTTTAAAATTATATTTTTGTAGTATTCCACTTTTACTTAGTATTAATATTACTATATATTTCCACATCAATCGATAAATAATTAATACAGAGAAGGAAATTTGATGTCCATATTTTACAGGAATTCCCATCTAGCAGTTGTGAACTTGTTAAACTATTGTGGAGAATCTGAGCTTTTAAAAATTATTAGTGTGTGAATGAGAGAAAGTGTGTGAGTGAATGAATGTGTGTGTGTGTGTGTGTGTGTGTGTGTGTGTGTGTGTGTGTGTGTGTGTGTGTGCTGGTGCGGTTGCCTGTGCGTGCGCTCGCGAGAGAGAATGGACCACATGAGGGTCATACAATGAGCGTGAGGACTTTTGGTATAAAACCATTATCAGAAGTTCAGAAGTTAGGTCATTCAGTGATTTGGCTAGGGAGTGGCTAGAGAATTTGCAGAACGTATGTGGGACATGACGTCACATGTTCCTTGGAGAAACATAAAGCGCCAGAAAGTTGATTTTTTCCATGTTGACATCTCCAGGGAGCCAGGTAGAGGCAACACCGGTTGCCATATATTATGAGACAGAAACATGTATAAGCTCAATTAAGATAAGATATCAACAGTGCTATAGACAGTGATAGACCGAAATAAGGGGACAGATTAGGCGAGATTGAGGCTCTGTGTCGGCAGGAGAGACACCAACGTGTTTACACTTCTCCCAGGGTCCCCGGGAGTGACGTATTGGCCCCTCATTGCTCTTTCCTAGAACATATTTTTACTGTATTTCACTATCCTCTTCATATCGTCAGCGAGTGCAGGCACCGTGGAAACATCTTTAACTGAACTAGACGGGATACTGCAGAAAGACAATATATAGTCCTTTGTAACAAATCTGTTGTTTACCACATCTCCAGTATTCTCTGCAACATCTCCAGTATTCTCTGCAACACCAGAGTCCAAGCGTTCACCACTGCCTCTTCTGCAGTTAATGATACACTTGGGAGAAATATCAAGAGACCTTCACACACGCATTTCTGAACACCAGTGTGCCAGCAGTTGATCACCTGAATAACACCTGTGTGTCACACAAACTCCCACAACCACTTGATCAATTGAAATGACGAACGAATCAAAGTCAAAAAAGAAGACACATCGAAACGCATGATTCAGGAATCATTAATCACCAATAATCAGCAAATCAAACAACTTAAGCCCCAACAACTGCTTTTACAACATAACTGAGCCTTTAATCAAGAAGCTTATTGGTCGTAATCTAATACAATAATACATCACATTAGAGAGGAACACTGAAGGATGCCTATTGGCCCGAGCTAGTTTAGTCTATCTCGAATCCATCCTCTTTGAAGACATATGTTTACCCAACCTGTTACTCAAGAAGTAAGTTGCATCTCACATGACACTTCACGTCACTAAGTTCCCTACAAATAAACACTTCCTCTCTCATTAAGTTGATCTGTGAGGGCTTTATCAAGTTGTCAATAAATGCTCACAGTATACTGTATTTGTCATTGTCCAGAAAATGGAGGAGTCATACCAGCTGCAACATAACCATTACCTGGTTGTGTTGCAGCTGTTTGCTGGTGGAGGCAGTGGTGTTGCAGCTGGTTGCTGGTAAAGATGGTTGTGATGCAGCTGCTTCCTGGTAATGATGGTTGTGTTGCAGCTGGTTCCTGGTAATGATGGTTGTGTTGCAGCTGGTTCCTGGTAATGATGGTTGTGTTGCAGCTGGTTCCTGGTGAAGGTGGTTGTGTTGCAGCTAGTTGCTGGGGAAAGTGGTTGTATTGAAGCTGGTTGCTGGTGGATTTAGTGTTGCAACTGGTTGCTGGAGAAGGTGGTTGTGTTACAGCAGGTTGGTGGCAAATTTACTGTTGCAGATGGTTGTTGATGAAGGTGGTTGTGTTGCAGCTGGCAAGAAGGCTGTTGTTGTCTGCTCTACATAATTGGTAATTCTATTAGGGCCATAAAAGTCTTAAGTGGAAACTTTTAATTACATCTTGGACGACCTTTTTTTATTTCATCTTGCAATGCCTTTTACCGGAAATCAATATACAGCGGCCGTCTCTTAATTACAATCACATTTAGTAATGGCCTTGTAAAACCAGTGTTCATCCCTAGCCGTGAATACTCTATTCTTTGAACTAAACAAATAACATGATATAATTTGCAAAACAACCACAGGGGGAGTTGAAAGATAGCTCTAGGCCTTTCGTGTTGCAATCAACACATCTTCAGGGGCTTGCAATATTGCAGGAATGAGTAGAGCGTCCAGGTGGATTCGTTCCCTTGAACGAATCCACCTGGACTTCTTACTCATTTCTGCAACATTGCAAGCTTCTGAAAATATGTTGATTGCAACACGAAAGGCCTAGAGCTATCTCTCAATTCCCCCTGTGGTTGTTTTGCAAATTATCTCAAGTTATTTATCTATCAATTGATCAAATATGACATAATAAACAATATAAATAACATTGAAACCTGATATATACTCTAGAATGAATAATATGTCATTATGTGACAAGTGGAGGCGGCCATTCCTGCTCCCTCATTGTGGTATTCACTGCGAAGGTCTTTCGTACCTCACTTGTTATTATAGTACGTATTATTATAATTATTATAGTACGTATTATTATAATTATTATAGTATTATATTATTATACATATCATATTATTATACGTATTATTATCATATATTTTATTATATTATATTATTATTATTATAGTATTATATTATTATATTATCATAATATTACATTATATTATTACATTATTATTATTATATTATACTATTATTATTATTTGTACGTACATATTATAATAATAATTTACTATTATTATTATTATTAATTTAGGGAACTTGAGCTCAGATACAATTTCCTAGATCAAGAGCCGAACCTTGAGGAGGAAACTCGCATCCTGAAATTTTACTCGTATCATGAAACAAAAAATCGGCCGAGCGACTACTTGTATCTTGAAAAACTCGTATGGTGGGGCACTCGTAAGCCGAGGTTCCACTGTATGTATATTGACCACACTACGCAATTGTGTGATCTACTGGACTAAAGCGTTATGAGTTTTCGCTCACAATAAGGCGGGCCAAAGCATCATGGGTTCGACTCCTTGGCTAGTCGTAGTGTTATTGATCAATACCACTTGTTCGTGGATACAATAATATATATATATAATGTCGTGCCGATTAGGTAAAACTGGTCAATTAGCGAGAACTCATCTAAAATTAAGTCCTTTCTAAAATTTTCTCTTATATGTTTAAAGATATATTTTTTTCATTTATGTTAATGTAAGAATTTATAATTTTGTACCAAGAGAAACTTTGAAAACCTACCTAACCTTATTACAGCAAGCGCAATTTAATTTAGCCTAACCCAACTAAATATATTTTAGATACGTTAACATTAATTTAATAATAAACACAATGAAATATATTTTTTTTCGTTAGGTTCAGAATGATTTTTGCGAAATTATTGCATACACAAATTTTCGCTTGTCTTATATGGCAAGAAGAGCGTTGCTATTTAAGCCAAAATCGCAAAGTTTTACCTAATCGGCACGACATATATATATATATATATATATATATATATATATATATATATATATATATATATATATATATATATATATGTCGTGCCGTTTAAAGTAAAACTGGTCAATTAGCAAGAACTCATCTAAATTAAGTCCTTTCTAAAATTTTCTCTTATACGTTTAAAGATATTTTTTTTTCATTTATGTTAATGTAGAATTTAAAATTTTTGTACCAAGAGAAACTTTGAAAACCTACCTAACCTTATTACAACAAGCGCAATTTAATTTAGCCTAACCCAAGTAAATATATTTTAGATACGTTAACATTAATTTAATAATAAACAAACACAATGAAATATTTTTTTCGTTATGTTCAGAATGATTTTGGCGAAATTATTGCATACACAAATTTTCACTTGTCTTATATGGCAAGGTGAGCGTGCTATTTAAGCCAAAATCGCAAGTTTTACCTAATCGGCACGACATATATATATATATATATATATATATATATATATATATATATATATATATATATATATATATATATATATATATATTAATATATATATATATATCGTATTATAATATAATAATATATCAAAAACCAAAAATTAACCTAAAATTTCTATGGATTTTAAAATAACATTTAGAAATTAACAACTTATTTTTGTCCCAATGAAAACTTTGAAACTCCCCTGCAGTGGCCGCTCCCATTAATTTTACTAACAACTAAATATATTTTAGATACGTTAACATTAATTTAATAATAACAAACACAATGAAATATATTTTTCGTTATGTTCAGAATGATTTTGGCGAAATTATTGCATCACAAATTTTCACTTTCTTATAGGGAAGGTGAGCGTTGCTATTTAAGCCAAAATCGCAAGTTTTACCTAATCGGCACGACATATATATATATATATATATATATATATATATATATATATATATATATATATATATATATATATATATATATTTTCAAGACAAAATACAAAATACAATGGGAGTAAAACAACATAGATAACAACTCAGAGCTACATGTCAAATACTCGTCCAACTCCCCGGCAGTGGGCCGTGCCAGAATACTGCAGGCATTTCCCTCTGGATCGCAACACTGAGTCTCTGAAAGGAAGCTGGTCGCCCTGTGGTCCTTGGTTTCTATGATGAGTTTTCCACCCAGCTCCTTGAGAAACTTTAGAGCACACTTGCCCCATGCTCCATGGGTCTCCGACCCTATTGGGATGAAGTTATAGCAAGAGGGAAGGTTTTCATATTTGCGGGTCTTCTGGGTCTCCCTGTGGCTGGCAGCTCCACCCCTTCGGCTAAGGAGTGTGGCAGGTAGGTGTCTGCAATGTGAGCACAGGTGTAGTCCCAAGCAATCTGCTTACCATCCTTCCAGGGTAGCATGGTGGCTCCATCAGGACGCTTTGACTTCCATCAGACCTCTGCACTTAGGGTTCCCGTTGAGCTGGGCAACGGGCTGTGGCGAGGCTTCTCTTTATGATGTCATTGACCTCCTCATGTCTAGCATACTTCCCTTCTGATGTTGACACACTAGACCATGAAGTCGAATTGGTCAGCCGTCGCCCTGCCGCAAATACACCTATGTTCGGTGAGTATGGGGCGGCTAGGCGAAAGCAACACCAATCCGAATGGCCTGTGGGTCGAGTCGAGTCCCCAGAGAGGAATTGGGAACAGCAAGAAGGAAATCTCCTGAGTGTGTTGCCTTCACCGCTAGGAGACGAGCTTTTTCCTTTCCTGAAGCGTTGGTGAGCGTTGTGTTGGAAAATTTTTCCATGATCGGTTTGTCCCAGTGGGACTGTTTGTGCTCTTTGGGAGGAGCTGGTCTACTGGAGGAGTCTGCCAGGATGTCCCACTGCACTGCTGCTTCAATGAACTTGGGGTCTTTAGCTCCCACCACACCTCTCAAACGTTCAGGGACAATCCTCTTGACTAATCCACTGGAAGCCAAACACGATGACAGAAATGCAGGTAACGCTACCTGCCTTGCTTTGCACCCCTATACCTCCCAGTGCACTGGGAGGGTTGCCTGCTCCCATTGCTGATCCTCTAGTGACAGATTCAGTGCCTTCTTGAAGGTTGATCTCAGGTGTGCGTCATACTCGTCAAGTGTAGGGTTTTCAAAAGAGGGTGCGCACCTCAGGAAGTAAGTGAGTCTTGGCATAGTAAGACACCTTGTGAGGAGATACAGGGCATCATGGGCATCAAGATCACTTATTCTCTCCTCCATTCTTTTCAGGTCATTCACTTTGTCCTTGAGGACAGTGTCGATGGCATGGTGACCCAGCGGTGCTCCCAGGAGGATATTGTTGGATGGAGTGGTAGTAGTGACTTCTGGGAGGATTGTTTGTACCGCATTGATTATTTCCTGATTTGTTGTGATAATTTCACACTTTGAGGATTAAGGATGAGTCCTAAGGCTTCTCCTGTGTCTTCACCCGTTGTAGGTCCTCTAACAAGGACTCCCCAGTACCTGCCAGAGTGCCATCATCCAGGTACCAGATGTTGAGCTCGCTGCATAGGCTGGAAGTTAGTTTCTTACTGCCAAACAGAAGAGAAGTGGAGCGAGTGGATCACCCTGCTGAACACCCTCAGATGAGGGAATTTCATGTTCCCCAAACAAAAGAGTCGAGGGTTTGCTGTAGCCAGCTGAAATGAAGGGAAAGAGACTAGGGAACCGATCCCGAACGGCTGGCAAGACCACATCACTCTTCACCATATTAAAGGCATTTCTAAAGTCAAGTTTGACTACGGCCTTGTCTTCTGGTAGGTCCCTGATGTAGGCCCTTGCCGCATGAGCTGCGGCCTGCCTTGAGAGACCCCAAAGCCCAGTTGGTGTGGCTGGAGTAAACTGGCAGCTTCTGAGAATGTTTCTTACTGCTGCTTTGGCAACTAGGCGGCGAAGGGTGTTTACCAACAGCAATGGGTCTGATTCCCCATCCTTCTTCTTCAAAGCGCATAATGAGGCTCCAAAAGAAAGGTTTAATTTCTTCTGGGATTGCCCAGCCAGGCAGTTGTTGACAAAAGTTGTTAATTCGGTGAGGAGAATTGATGCAGATGCTCCGAGTACTGGATTTACCATCTCTTTGAGTGTTGTGGTCGAATTCAGTGTAACCTCCTGCAGATCCTGCTGGAAATGACACTATCGCCTTATAAACTTCAGATTCTGGCAAAATTAATTGTTCAGTGATGGGGTCTCCTTCAGGGTTGTTGTTGATGGCTATGGTGTCCCTTGTCGGATGCTTGTCTCTTAGTGCTTGAGCTGTGGTCTCATCTTTGGGAGCTACAGTGTCGTCACTTGTAATTATTCTGATTGCTCCCACTGTGTTGCCTTCTTCGATTTTTTGCTAACCTGTGCGCAAATTTTTCTCGTTTTCAGTGGAATTTTCTTTGGTCTACCTCTGTGATTCCTGCGATGGTGGGGCAGAGGGACACAATTATCTGTTCTTGGGTAGTTGCGCACCGACTTGATGACTGAAGTGGTTAGCAGTTTGCCTCTTCGTTCAGGAACTGCAAGACAAACATTGCCAAACAGGAGCAGGTTGCGCCATGCTTTAATGGTGCCTCGGGCTTCTAAATTGGTGGAGCCTCCATTCACCTGCTTAAGAAGGTCTGTGAATTTCCCTGCTGCATATGGGCGAGCTGCTTTAGGAATGTGGGATAGGGTACTGCTAGCAGTGGATTTGAATGCCAGCAGAAGGTTTTCCCAAGAGAGGAGGTTGCCATTGGGATTGACATCTGCCTGTGGAGGCTGTGGGTTGCTCTCTGCTGGGGGCCTATGTGATCCTGCACACCCATTGTGTGCACGAATAATGCCATCTCTGTTGCGTGCTCGAAACTCTCCACACACCTGACATGTGCCTCTTCTTTCATTGTTGGGTGCACCATTTCCTTGGCTTTGTGTCTGGCTGGCTGCATCATCTGCCATACCTCAAACTGTGTGGTAAGCCGTAGGGAAAATGGCACATGACACATACCGAATGTGGTTCATGGTGGTGGTGGTTGAGCATAGTCTCCCGTTCTTGAGGTGGGCAGTGGGGGCGAGGGAGGAATGGGGATGTGTGATAAGGTAGGGGCCGGACGCGTCACTATAACACCACTGTATGACCGACACATCGCTATATACCACACATGCTATGCGCATACCGTGCGCATGCTAAACACATGCTATGCAAAATACACTATACACACTATACACGCGGTGAACAAACACTTCATTATCATAACATGAGCACACGCGCGCCTGTTTGGGGAAGGGAAGGGGGAAATAGTTTTACCCTCACCTCTGCCTCCTTCTCCCTATTAGGCCTTCCTCACCCACCCATAGGTGACCGTTATGTTCCCTCACTGACTTCACATGCACAACACTTTTCTTGGTTCTAAAGTGGGAGAGGAGATGTATATATATATATATATATATATATATATATATATATATATATATATATATATATATATAAAGCAAATATCGCAAACCAAGCGATACAAGAGGCAAAACATTCTACTCCCCGTGGTTGGTTTGCATATATATATATATATATATATATATATATATATATATATATATATATATATATATATATAATGTGCTGATTAACAGAACCGGCGATTTTGGGCAATTCTGCCTAATTAGCAGAAACATTTTTTTGCCATAAATCAGAGGAAATCACTCTGAACATAATGAAAAATAATTATCATTGTTTTGAAGTAATATTAAATAATTGTAAACTGACCTACGCTATACATAGCAGAATTTAGCTAAAAAATCCTTAGTTTAAGTTAGAATAAGTGAAGTTTCTAAGTTAGAAAAGCATTTTATATCATTGTTTATAAGTTCGGTTTAATCACACCATTGAGGATTACAAATTAAAATAAAAACATTAAAAATTTCTGAATCTATCTCCATTCGTGTAATCTGTTGAAAATAATGAGATATCGTTTACGAATATTATACGTTTGAATAATTTAAAGTTACATAAAACATGAAACTCATAATTTAAAGTTTTTCTTTCTCTTTCACAACTGATAAAATTAATTTCACTGTAATAAGTGTATATTCATAATCTAAAATTTCCCGAATAAAATTTGACAATATTTCTCCATTATTAAACTGAATTAACTGATATTTCATTATATAGTTTAAAGTTTGATTTCAATTTCATGTAAATCACTAAAAAAGAAAACAACATACATTATTCTTATAACTGAAATTAAAAATAATAACGATATACTTATATAAATAAAAATTATCTAGATGTATTTGGATTCGCTGTATTTTCCTCAATGCACGTGATTGCAACAATACAGATTTCGGCATCAGTTGACAATGCAGTTAAATATTAAAGATGAAAATTAAAAGAAATCTGAAGTGACATGCAGAAATCATACACGGAAGCTAATATCAAATTTCTTCTTTCAAATTGTAAATTAGGGCACATACGTCCAAATCTAATTAAATCTTTCAGAGACCAATATAAAAACACACGCTACTTTTAACCGGCTCAGAGGCTGCATTTGCAAGTTATGAACATGGAAAGTTTGAAGCCAGACTCCTGCAGCAGTATTTCAGTTTTCCCGTTTCATTCAAAATAACCAACTCGAACCTACGCAAGCTAAAATCATTACAAACTTTGTTTTAAGTAAGATTAACCAGCTTTTAAGAAAGTTATATTAAGCCAAGTGTACATAACTTACAAATGTTTCAGAATGATCTTGAGGGCGCACAGATGTTATAAACACATACTAGAACGTTAATCTGATTTAACCGAGGATAACCAAAGGAAGTCAACACTGAATTATTTCTTTATGATAAGAGACGTTCTCTATTTAACAAAAAAAAACTGTTTGATTAACAAAATCGGCATCTAATAAATTACACAACCAAAATCACCACTAAATGTTTGCAGATGACCAGAAGATGCACTT
>WNWK01049756.1:0-13097 GCA_009830355.1 Cherax destructor
TGAATTTCTGTTTCAGGTACACAAACACATTCCTAATCTTATATAACCTGTCGTTTCTGTCAGGCCTGGTTTTGTCTGATAAATGTAACATGCGTAACAGAAGCACAAATCGATTCACTGGTATAATATCACTGAAACCTGGGGTTGAAATCAGGTCTGTCACCAGTATGATTTGACACTGCTTATAAACATGCGGCATAGCTTATTGTGGCAAAGAAAAGATACATCTCAGCCACAGTTGTTTCTTTCCACTGGATGTAGACGTGATCCTGGTGAAAGTATTGTGTTTGCCATGGTTATGTCAAGTATCTGTTGCTTTCCCTGACAATAATATCCATCAGGGGTTCATCAAAGAATAATTCAAAGCATTCCAGTTCAGTAACATTGTTCTAATGGACAAGATGGGCGTATTCCACTTTGGCTTTCATCAAACTGATGGGGATTGGGAATAAAATTCTGAGCTCCTGCCAATCCCATTGGCGGTCTGCTGGTGGGGTACTGGATATTGACAGGTGGTTGTGGAGGTTGTGGAGGTTGTTGAGGTTGTGGAGGTTGTGGTTGTGCAGGTTGGTGTGGTGGGTGGGTGGGTGAGGGTGGCCTTGTTGTAGCTGAGCTGAGTCAGCGGCGTGGGTGGCAGCATGGTCCACTGCTGGTGCCTCCGCCTGGCACCACCACTACCACCACCAGATGCATGCACTTTCTCATACCAATTGCAGCACTATCATCTTCGTTTCACTATCTGTGCCTGTTGTACCCCACGGGATGTACTCCTAGATGTACTCCTAACCCTTGGAAGAGCATATGGCATACTACCAGAGCGCATATAACACGTATATACTGGCCTTCACTGGTGAATATTCCACTTCACTCTCGCACTGGAACTGTTTTGAAGAGCTTGGAGTTCAAAATCACTATCACTATCATCACCATTGCTCACATCGAGTCCTGGGTATGAGTAAATAACAATTTCCTCTTTCGTTTGGTACAACTGAACGTGAACAAGACGGCACAGCACCAGAGGTGGAAGGTTGTGGGTCGTCTGGGTTTTCTTCACTATTACCGTTTATTATCGTCATTATTTTCAGGCACAACCGTGTCAAAACCTTGAAAGTCACCATCACTGACACCCCCATCACTGTTAGAACTGTCACTGGGGAATAATAATGTCCCAATTACGCGAGGAGTAAGGTGTTTCTTGCTGCGATTCATGGTGGACAAGGCGGACTGAAATGGTGTTCCCACAATGCACCACTGGCTCCCGATTTTTTTCCTACTCTACACTGACCACGCAGACCCATTCTCTCACATGAGGCCTACCAGCGATTTCCCGCTCGATTTGAAGCCGCTAGAATTTATGCGTACTAGTACGTCAAACGCCCTGGCGCGTAAGCCGTACTAGTACGTCAAAAACCCTGAAAGGGTTAATAGAATGAAAGGAGTTCTAGTGAAATAGCTATGAGTTTGGGCGAGTGGAACAAAGGAATTGGCTCAAAATAGGGCCCAAAGTGTGCGAAATTGCTGATTCATAAATATCACTGAGACCGCTAATTTTGTAAGAGTGTAATTTCATAAGTTTTCCATCAAATTTTGACCTTTGGTACTACCTTTGGAAAAAGATTCTCTATCATTTCATGAGAATTTTTTTTTTTAAATTCTTCGACACTATGAGCAAGTTTGTGAGCAGGGGTCTTGACTCTCCAAAGGTTAAAGAATATAGTACAGTGGACCCCCGAGTTTCGGTCATAATTCATTCCAGAAGGCTGCTCAAGTGCCATTACCGAACGAATTTACTCCCTTAAGGAATAATGTCAAGTAGGTTAGTCCATTTCAGACCCCCAAAAATACACTTACAGAAGCACTTACAACATTACACTTACATAATTGTTCGATTTCCGAGGTGACCGAAACTCGGGGGTCTACTATACTTTGGAAATTGAAAGGAAAAAGGAATAAACTGCAAATTATTATGGGGGATAAACCATACCACGGGTGGGGTTAGAACCTGCGATCAGAGAATCATAAAACTCCAGACCGATGCGTTAGCCACTAGGCCAGCTAGCTACAATAAGATTCATCCAACTAGGTATATTTCTACATCATAGGATGGTTAGCATAGGCACCACTGTGACCACAAATGCAAGTTTTTACAGACGAATTTCCCGCTAGCGTGGCCGATAGAATGGAAGATATATTACAGAAATAGAGATGATTTTGAATGGTTTACAGACTAAAATTAGCTTGAAATTGAGCTCAAAAGTATCAAAAATGTTCAATTTTTGCTGATGTTCAAGAGTAAACAAAACATGTCACGTGTCCAATACACGTTAACTGGCCGGTCTAATATGCGCTCACGAATGCACTTGACATTATTTATACAATTATTACCATTATGCAGTAGTCTGAATAACAGTAAATCTTCTATTTTTTTGTGTGAAAAAATAAAAATGAATGTTTACATTATTTATTCTGGACCCTATTTTGAAATTGGCTTTTCTTGAATTTTATGTAGAATTGGCCAAATTAGTAATTTCTAATCACTTTGCTTGGCAGTTGAAATAGGTAAATAGGCAGTTTCTTGTTCTAGCTAAACAGAGTTTGGTCAACTGGAACAATGGAATTGGCCCAAAATAGGGCTCAAAATGGGCAAAATCGCAGATGCATAAATATCGTCGAGACCGCTGACTTCACAAGAGTGTAATTCCGTAAGTTTTCCTTCAAATTTCGTGCTTTTGGTTTCATTACCTTCAGAAAAAGATTTATCATTTCGTAAATAATAATTTTTTTTAAATTCTTTGACCCTGGGAGCAAGTTTGTGAGCAGGGGTCTCAACATCCCTGTAATGGTAATATAAAAAATTTAACTTTTCTATCAAATTTCGTACTTTTGGTGTCAGCTTCAAAAAGATTCTCTACCATTTTAGAAGAAAAATATATACAGTGGACACCCGAGTTACGTTCACCTCGGAAATCGTACAATTATGTAAGTGTAATATTGTAAGTGCTTTTGTAAGTGTATTTTTGGGGGTCTGAAATGGACTAACCTACTTGACATTATTTCTTAAGGGAGAAAATTCGTTCAGTAATGGCACTTGAGCAGCCTTCTGGAATGAATTATGATCGTAACTCGGGGGTCCACTGTATACATGTACAGTGGTACCCCGAGTTTCAGCCATAATTCGATCCAGAAGGGTGTTCAAGTTCTGTTACCGAACGAATTTGTTCCCATAAGGAATAATGTAAATTAGATTAGTCCGTTTCAGACCCCTAAAAATACACTTACAAAAGCACTTACAATAATACACTTACATAATTGTTCGAGTTAGGAGGTGGCCGAAACTTGGGGTACCACTGTATATAAAAAAAGTTGATATTGAGAGAAATATTAATTTCAGGGGTCTAGATGGTGAAAGGGTTAATGATGATGTATTTGGTGGTAAAAATTCAACATTTTCATGTAGGAGCACATCCATCAAGGCTTCTGGATGAGTATGAGAGTTATCAAGGGTGAAGAGAACCTTGAGTGCAAGGTTCTTGCTGTGCAAGTAAAACATGACTTCGGAAATAATTTGTCTTATCCATGCTGACTAGTTTGCCCTCCAAAGATCTGGTAAGGTGGTTTTATGTTCACCTTTCATAGCACAAGGAGTCTTGGGCTTATACAGACGCCCCTCCCCTTTCCCCGACTTATGAACAAGTTACGTTCCAGAAGGCTGTTCGTATCTTGAATTGTTCATAAGTTGTTATTTTGCCATTTTTCTATTGTTACGATTATTATTATTGTTTTTAATATAATTATTATTGTTCTCTATCTCTGCCGTTGTTCGTTGAAAACTTAAAGACAATACTGTACAGTATCAGTAATGTACGGTTCTTAACCCTTTCACTGTCGAGACCCCTGATCCTGAACTCACTGTCGAAAAATATTTCCCCCCCCCCAAAAAAAAAAAAAATTCTTACCAAATTCTTAAGAATATTTTGTGAGTGTTTTAAAAGAAAAAAAAATGTGATCAGTACTTACCGAGATATAGAGGCGAGAAGTTGACAGAAAGTGAACAAATTACGGCAACATCGGCAACTGACGCTCACTCAGTAATATTATTTTTTACTTTTCAATTTTTTCTTTTCTAATATTTTATTTTTTCAAGTAACTTTTGTGGCCTGTGAGACCAATGTAATGCATAATGTATATATATCCACTCATTGTATGCAACACAATAACTGCACAAACATGATCATTACATTACAAAACATGTTTACACAAACCCATGCTGCCTTCCCAACCACCCACACTTTTCCACATCAACCATACTGTCTTCCCCACCACCCACATGGAAATTAGTCAGGCACTTTGACTTTTTTGGTGGAAGGTTGATAATCGTCTGTGTTTTCAGCACTATTTCTGGTATCCTGGGCATTGCTTTCGGTCACAAACTCCTCAGAACCATGAGATTCATCTTCACTGATACTTCAGTCTGTGTTAAAACTATCACTTGGGAAGGGAAGAGTCCCAGTTCGCCGGAGAGTTTCGTATTCCTTACCGCTAGGTTTGGTGACCAAGGGTATTGAGAACTTTCAAAACAAGGGAAATAATGCCGATGGTGACACTCTTCAAATCGCTAGTGCTCCCTCACTTAGAATACTGCTCTGTGCTGACGGCCCCGTTCAGGGCAGGAGAAATATCAGAGCTGGAACAAATTCAGAGATCGTTTACGGCTCACATTGAGCCATTGAAACATCTAAATTATTGGGAACGCCTTCAAGAGATACATGATAATATATATACTTGGAAAGTACTTGAGGGCCTTGTCCCAAATCTGCACACTGCCATAACAACATACTGGAGTGAGAGATATGGGAGAAAGTGTAAAATAAACCCAGTGAGGAGCAGGGGTGCGGTGGGGACAATACGGGAGCACTGTATTAACATCCGGGGTCCCAGACTATTCAACATCTTACCAGAAGATATCCGAAACATCGCTGGAACCAGTGTAGAAGCCTTCAAGAGGAAACTGGACAAGTATCTTCATCGGGTGCCAGATCAACCAGGCTGTGATGGATATGTGGGTCAGCGGGCCTCCATCAACAACAGCCTGGTTGACCAGGCAAGCACCAGACGAGCCTGGCCCATGGCCGGGCTCAGAGAGTAGATATTCTCGAAACTCTTCAAAGGTATATCAAAGGTAAGGTGTACTGAATTAGCACTCCCACAATGCACTGCGGCCTCCTCAATTTTTTTTATGATGCGCACTGACCACGCAGACCCATTCTCTCACATGTAGGTCTACCAGCTTTCTCCTGCTAGATTTGAAGCCGCTAGAATTTTGGCATATTAATACGTCACCAACACTGGCTCGAAAGCCGTACCTATTTGGCACCGACAGTGAAAGGGTTAATACTAAAGCACATGTATTTTAATAATAAATACTGTAATAAAAAACTTCTTACCTTTTTTAATTGGTATAATTACAGTTGGTACAGTCTGAATGTTCGTAACTCGAATGTTCGTAAGTAGGGTAGTGTCTGTACTTACAATCACCTGAAGCATTACTACAAAGGAGCAGACTGTACTGCAAGGCTTTTTTTCTTTTTTTATTATTTTTTTATTAGCACATCGGCCGTCTCCCACCAAGGTAGGGTGGCCCGAAAAAGAAAAACTTTCTTTATTCACTCCATCACTGTCTTGCCAGAGGTGCGCTTATACTACAGTTATGAAACTGCAACATTAACACCCCTCCTTATTAAGATGAAATTAAGTGTACCTTTCTTGTTTTTTTTTTCACAATGCACTCTAACTTCCATCTTATTTAGCTGTTCTGACCTATTTGTCATTCTTTTCAGGTCACAACCTGGATTACTCATTGTACAAGCTCGTATCTTGTCTTATTCTTAATCATACAAATTAATGCCTCATTCATGCTATAGGCTCACGCTGTCTCCATCACACATGCACCACTCTTTGTCGTGTCAGTATCATAGATACACTTGTTTAGTATATCTTTATACAGCTGGTCCCTTTGCGTGTGACGTCACGGTACCCGCTGACGTCAGAGGCTCAGCGCATGTGCACAGCCTATCATAGGCAGACTGCCTCACTAACGTTAGACCTACAGGCGAGACAGACGGTGTGCTGGACTCTCCTTCACTTACTGTAAATATACCGTAACCATCCAACAAGGAGTATCTTTGACCTCCTATATATCTCTCCCAAGACCCACACGACATCTTAAGCTTATCTTAATATCTCAATTTTCTTTGAAACGCCAAGAATTCCACACTTATTCTTCTTTCCACTCGCATTCATCTTGTGTGCCATTGTCACACTCCAGAGATGAGATGGAATGCTGCTGAAAAGATTAAATGTCAATTCACATACACTGTGTGATTGGACGCATATGAACGAAGCACTGGGTGAGGGATGTTGTGTACATCACATTGGCCTTCCCCTTAAAACAATGGGTTTGCCCTGAAACTCACTGTGAGGTGGAGGGAAAAGAATGTGGTATATACCTCATTTTCCCCCTACATATGTACTTCATGTAAACCAATTTTTATGGTGTGTTTACCGAGAATATGCCACAATTTTGCAGTCATGTTGGATACAGATGTGTTAACAGGTCGAGTGTTATTTGAGTCTAGTGTATTTCCACATGTTCCTCCTTAGTCACTACCAATACTTCATCAAAGTACTTAAACTGGTACAACCTCTTGAAAGCTGCAAGAAAAACCCTGATCCATAGGCTGGATCAGGGGGCAGAAACATGTTCTTAATTTTTCTATATCTGCTGCTGAAGTTTATGAGCCTTGACATTCCTGGAATCCACTTTAAGGACATCTAGCTGGTACTTGCATACTTTAGGGATGAAATGTGCAAAAAAGCAGTTACCCAATACATTCCTGTCAAACCAGCCTTTCTTACCCTTGTACTAATTTATTGGCAACTCTTTCATGGAATCCTTTAAAGCACATGTCCATGTTGATTTGCCTGTGACCATCAGTTTCAAATGGTGAGAACCATCGTCATTAGCACAGCATAATACTGAGAAGTAATCTTTGCTGTGCTTACAGCCTGGTGTCCTTTCTTCACCTCCACAGGCGGAGACCCTTGCAGTGTAGCTCGCTTAACTTTTGACTGCCGTGAGCTTCCATCTTCTGTTTACAGTGGTACCCCGGTTTACGATGGTCCCCAAACTCACCCTTTTATGTAAGTTTATTTTTTTAAATGCTTTTGTAAGTGTAATTTTGGGGGTCTAAAAGGACTAGTCTATTTTACAACATTTCTTAAGGAGATAAATTCGTTTGGTAATGGCACTTGAACAGCATTCTGGAATGAAAAAATATCGTAAACCGGGGTACCACTGTACGTATATTGCGGGACACCGTTTACAAGTTGGAAAGGTGATCCCTACACCGTAACAGTGTAGACATTGCTGGCGTTTTGGTCATCCAGTGATATGTTGCAAGTCCATGGCTGAATGCCCAGTCTGTGGTGCTGATGACCATACCAATACGTCTTGTAGTCTACCTCTCTCTTGCCTTAATTGTCATGAGGCTTGCCCATCTTACTCTCGCCGTTTGCCAAGTTCACTTAAATGAGCGAGAAATCCGTTGTCTCAAAGAGGCAGAAGGCTTTCCTTGTGCTATGGCAGTCTCTCATCTATGCCTCCAGGGGAGTCTTCCCTGTATTTCTTATTCTCAAGTTGCTAAACGACCCCCACCTCTGGGGTCCCAACTTTCACAGCCTCCTCTGTGGTCACCCCTTCCATAGTCACCCCTGTCTCTAATTCTTTTGCTGTCCTTTACACAGAGGTCCCTACCTCAACACCTCATTCTGTTCTCATCTCTTACTCTTCTCACTCACAAGTTTCTGTGTCTACAAGACCTCGTACAACAACTCCTCATCACCCCTCTACTCCGAAATTCAAAAAATCCCCATCGTTAAAATCTCCTTTAACCCCTCCTTCCCTTCTACCTGCACATTTTTCTTTTTCAGTCTCTGTTCTCTGTACCTGTTTCTTCACCTCTAACTGGCTCTGTTACGAGTGTGGAGGTTCATTCTTCTTGTAAAGTACCTTCCTTCCCTGTCCCCTCCCAAGTTTCTTCCTCTTCTGTCCCCTCCCAAGCTGCTTCTCCAGTTCCCTCTAACCTTTCGTCCCCCTACTTGGGTACATTCCATCGTCGTCCTGATATTCACTAACCCTGCTCCTTCCATCTCCAATATCGTCCCACATACAACGTCCTTGTCCTCTGAAACACTTGAAGCTATCCCCGAGTATATTGAGGAAACGAGACCATTGATGGACACTGATCCACCTCCTGTTCCTCCTCTTCACTCTTCTCAACTCCTTTCTTCACCCAATCCTTTGCTGCTTGTGTGTTTTGCGCTGCCTCCACATGTGGACTTTTCTAACCCTTCTAGTCTGTAGATACCTCTACCTTCAGATTTCTTGTGTCTTTCTCTTCGCAAATCATGGCTTATTTACAGTGGAATATCCGTGGCCTCAGAGGCAACCGGGGTGAGCTTTAGGTGTTGCTTTCCCAGTTTTCCCTTGTTGGTGTTTGTTTACAAGAACCCAAATTACACTCCGTTGTTATCCATCCCATCTCGGGCTATGTTTTATTTTATTCATTGGATCGTTTTCCCGATGGAACCTTTAATGAAAATGCACTTCTTATGTGCACCGGTATTCCATACCATCAGCTCTTTGTTCATACTTCACTGCATTACACTGCTGTCCGCAACCACTTGAATAAATGGTATACGTACAATCTGTTCTTTGTATCTCTCTCCTTGGGCATTATCTATTCCATATTTTGCATTTCTGGTTTCTCCCTTACCTCCACCACTTCTGTTACTTGATGATTTAATGCTAACTATTTCCTGGGGGGTTGTCCCGTGTCATTCAGTTGCAGGCTTTTCTCGCTTCTCTCCCCCTTCATGTTTTAAATATGGGTACTCCCACCCATTTTGATCCCCGTACTCAATTCTCTTGCATCGATCTCTCAGTTTGCTTTTCCTCAACTGCACTAGACTTTACCTGGTCTGTCCTCCTGGACTCGTGTGACAGCGATCATTTTCCAATCATCCTTACTTCTCCTTTGTATTCACCACCTCCTTGTAGGCCACGCTGGCAATTTGACCGAGTGAATTGGGACCTTTACTCGTGTCAAACTGCTTTTAGTGAGGATCCTTCTTGGTCCTCCATTGATGAGCTTTTACACCTCTTCTTGACCTCAGTTTTAACCACAGCTTCACATTCTATACCCTGAACCTTGGGCAAGCATTGTCAGAGGTGCGTGCCTTGGTGGCTTCCTGCTTGTGCTCAGGTTGTACGTTTGAAACAGGCTGCGTGTAGCAGGTACTGGTACAATAAAACCACAGAGCAGTCGCCCACTGTGTCATCCGTGATGCTAAACGCACTTGCTGGCATGAGTGTTTCTAACTGTCACTTCGGCTTCCTCAATGAGTGCAGTCTGGAAAAAAGTATGGAAACTTGAGTTGTAAATATACTCTCCCGACCCGGCTCCCGTTCTTCGGGTTGCCAGTGTCGCTATAGCAAACCCTCTTGACGTTGTCACCGAAATCGGTAATCATCTTGTCCGTATCTCTCAGGGGCTCCATCTGTGCCCCTTGTTTCTTTACTCAAAGTCTGCCAGAGAGTTAGAGCCCTTAAACTTTTCTTCTGTCAGAGAAGAATCTTAAAATGTGCCTTTTACACTTCTGGAACTGGAGGCAGCACTCTCCACTTGCCGATCATCGGCAGCTGGGCCTGACGGCATTCATATTCGTATACTACAGTATTTACATCAGTCAGCCCTTGTTGTTTTCTTACGCCTCTTTAATCTTATTTGATCACAAGGAGTTCTTCCCTGGCTCTGGAAATCTGCCATTATTCTCCCGTTCCGCAAACCGGGTACTACGGGACATGATGCCTCCCACTATCGTCCCATTTCTCTTACCAGTTCAGTTTGCAAGGTGATTGAACGTCTGGTAAATAGACGTTTGATGTGGTATTTAGAGGCACACAATAATCTCTCCACTAGTCAATATGGCTTTTGTAAGGGCCGTTCCACCATTTGCCCCTTACTATGCTTGGATACGTATGTTCGTAATGCCTTTGCCAATAACCACTCAGTTATCGCCATTTTTTTTGACCTTGAGAAGGCATATGAACACAACTTGGAGGTATATCATCTTGGCCCAGTCCCACTCCTTAGGCCTCCGAGGCAATCTACCATTTTTCCTTAAGAACTTCTTAACTGAGAGACATTTCTGCATTCGAGTTAATATGCTTTCCCCGGACTTTGTCCAAGCTGAAGGTGTACCCCAGGGATGTGTTCTGAACACAACAATTTTTCTCCTTGCTATAAATGATCTGGCATCTATTCTATCTAATATTTTGTCATCACTCTATGTTGATAACTTTGCTATAGCTTGTGCAGGTGCTGACTGTCACCTCAACTGCAGTGTTTCCAATTGGGCCACTACTCATGGGTTTAAATTTTCTAGTACTAAAACTCACCAAATTACTTTCACTAAACGTTCTGTCGTCTCCGATCATCCATTGTACCTATATGGCTCATGTATCCCAGAACGTGATATGGTTATGTTTCTCGGCCTTCTGTTTGACCGTAGGTTATCCTGGAAATCTCACATTACCTCTCTGAAGGCAACTTGTCATAACTGGCTGAACCTCCTTAAAACCCTCGCTCATCTTTCATGGGGGGCTGATTGTAGAACTCTCCTTCTACTACATTCAGCCCTAATTTTACCGAAACTCGATTATGGCGACCAGAAATATTCAGCGGCCTCTCCTGCAGCTCTTTCTAGCCTTAATCCCATACATTACCAGGGATTACGTTTATGCCTCAGTGCTTTTCACTCTTCACCAGTTGAGAGCCTCTATTCAGATGCGAATATTCCATCCTTGACCGATTGCTGTGATGTTCATTGCCTTCGCTATTATGTTCGCTCTCATGCCTTCGCAATTCTTCCATATATAGGATAGTCATTGATGTTAGTAGATGTTCTTTATTTGTTTGTTGCCCCTCTTTACTCCGTCCCTTTTCTCTTCGCCTACATTCGCTCGTCTTCTCTTCAGTTACCACCTTTCTATGTTCATACAGCATCTCACTTTTCCCTACCTCCTTGGAAAGTTCCGACGGTTCATGTCTATTCTTTCCCACTGCCATGTTTGAAAGCCCAACTGCCTACGGTGGCTTCTTGCTCTCTTTTTCTTAACCACTTCCGATACCATTCTCATGCCATCACAGTGTACACTGATGGTTCCAAGTCTTCTGACGGCGTTGGATTCGCAGCACTGTTTCCGGACAGCGTTATGTAAGGGCATTTATTATCCTTGGGTAGATTTTTTACGGCTGAATTGTATGCAATTGTAGGCCATTCTCGTAGCACTTATCCGTATTGCATCTATGCCTGTGTCACCATTTGTGGCCATTTCAGACTCCCTTAGTGCTTTACAGGCTATAAGAAAATTTGATACACCTCATCCACAGGTTCTTCGTATCCAACTTTAGTTATGCCATATCTCTAGCAAGCACAAAGGTATTGTTTTTTGTTCTGTCCCTGGTCATGTTGACGTACAGGGCAATGAACAGGCAGACTGCTGCGCGGTCAGCAGTACATGACCTCCCAGTTTCATATAGAGGTGTTCCATTCACAGACTATTTTTCTGTAATTGCTACCCACCTTCACACCTGTTGGTAACAACGTTGGTCTGATCTGCTACATAACAAATTACATTATTAAATCAAGTATAGGTTTCTGGCCATGTTCTTGTCATCGGTGTAGAGGTTGTGAGACTACTCTCTCCCGTCTTTGCATCGGCCACAAGTCTTACTCATGGGTATCATGGAGAGGTGCCTGTTCCACTCTGTGAGAATTGTCAAGTTCCAGTTTCTTTTAGCCATATTCTGTTGGACTGCCCACTCTTATCAACGAGCTCTACTGCCCTTACTTTACCTTCCCCTCTTGCTGTTGGACCCTCTTTTAACCCAGACTCGTTGACTTTTTGACGCAACTGGTTTCCGCCCAAAAAATATATATCTATTATATATATATATATATATATATATATATATATATATATATATATATATATATATTTATGTTTATATATATATTTATGTTTTATATATATTTTTTATGTTTATATATATTTGTTTATATATATTTATGTTTATATATTTTTTTATATTTTATACTTATTTTATATATTTTATATTTTTATTTTTTATATATTTATATATATTTATACTTATATTTATATTTTATATATTTTTATAATTTTATTTATATATATATATTTATATTTATATATATATTTATATTTATATATATATTTATATATATATATATTTTTATATATATATAAAATATATATATATTTATATATATATATATATTTTATATATATATATTTTAAAGGGAACATTGATTTTAAATTTAAAATTTACAGAAAACCTACAAATAATTGTTCCTATGTACACTTTACTCTTCCCTCAAGATAGAGTTAAAGTGTGGGTTTTTTTTTCAATGTTTTGAGAGCTTTACGTATTTGTAGTCCCGAGTTCATAGATGAAAAATCTCTAAAATTTATGAAATAGCTAATGATTTAAAATACCTAGAAAAATAATTGATAAATCTTTTTTTAAAAAAACTAGGGAAAACTTTTTTTTAAACCCAAAAAAGGGGGGAAAACCTTATTCAACCAAAAAAGTTGGTTCTCCTTACCATGAAAAATTGGTTGATATGCCTTCCTTTCTTAAAAATTTTAATATAAAGTTGTATTTAAAAATCTTGATACAGTAAAAAAAACTTTTTTTTTAAAAAATTCCCCCCAAAAAGCTGAGGATGTGTCTATAAGATTCCCTGAAAATATCGATAAAGTTTTTATTCAAACTGGTAAAAAATCTTGAACTAAATTAAAACAACATAAATATAGCATTAGAACTGGACCAGATTCTAAAAGCTCTATTTATTCATGTGAAGATTTTTAAACCCTCAATTGATTTTCAAAATGCTAAAAAATTTATCAAACAAATCCATGGTTTAGAGGAATATAATAGAATCATGTTTTT
>WNWK01049757.1:0-13096 GCA_009830355.1 Cherax destructor
CTACACAGATGCCTTAACCCTTTGACTGTTGGAGGCCCCTTTCTGAAATTGTCATTCTATGTTGGGAAATATTCGAAAAAAAAAATTATTTTTTCCTATCAAAATGTTAAGATTATTTTTCTGATTGTTTAAATCCACCCAAAAAAATCTGCGATCAGTACTTGCGAAGATATAGAGGCGTAAAGTTGGCAAAAAATGAGCCGCGTATGGCAACAGCAGTGAATGCCGCTCACCCGATAAACTTTGGTTTACTTCCTTTCATAGGTTTCTTGTTTTTTTCACTATTTTATTTTTTTACTCAACTTATGTGGCCTGTGAGACCAAAGTAAGGTGCAATGTATATATATACACACATATGCAACACAATAATCGCACAAACATTAGTATCATTATATTGTTTACAAAACTTGTTTACATAAACCAACAATAAAAAAAAAATTTATTACTATTGTTCTATAATATATATACACACATATAATGACTGGACACTTTCCATCAACTGATATTATCACTTCAAAGCTCCAAGCTGTGTGTGTGTGTGTGTGTGGACATCTAAATTTGCTGAGTCAGGGTAAGGCAGCTGTCAAAATGACATATTATACCATTACTCACCACCCTCACTGCCTGTCAACCTGTCAACACAAATGGGGTAGCATGTCTTCTCCCCCACAACCTTCCTTCCTTTCCTACCTACCTTCCTAGCTTCCTTTCTTCCTTCATTCCTTCCTTTCTTTCTTCCTTCCTTTCCTACTTATTTCCTTCCTTCCTTCCTCTCATCTCTTCCTTCCTGCTTTCCTTCCTTCCTTCCTTTCTTTCTTCCTTCCTTCCTTACTTCTTTTGTTCCTGCCTTCCTCTCATCTCTTCCTTCCTTCCTTTCTCTCTTTCTTTCTTACTTTCTTAATTCCTTCCTTCCTTCATTTCCTTCTTCTTTCCTTCCTTCCTCTCATCTCTTCTTTCCTTCCTCTCATCTCTTCTTTCCTTCCTCTCATCTCTTCTTTCCTTCCTTCCTTCCTTGCTTTCTTTCTTTCTTCCTTCCTTCCTTCTGGTATCCTGTGCATTGCTTTCGGTCACAAACTCCTCAAAACCATGAAATTCATCTTCAGAGACACTTCCATCTGTGTTAGAGCTATCATTGAGGAAGAGAAGAGTCCTAGATGCGCCAAGGAGTCAGATAATTCTTACGGCTGGGCATGCTGAACAAGGACTACTGAAATGGCGTTCCCACAATGCACCACTGGCTGCCCGATTTTTTTTATACAGTAGGACGTCATTTAGCACGATAGATACGTTCCTGAAAAAGTCGTGTTAGATAATTTCGTCTTAAATGATTAACAGAACTTATGGGAAAATAGGTTACGTGTTTGAGAGTCCCCAAAAAGCCAAACAAGTTTTTTTAGACCAACATATCTTGCAAAAATTGAAGGCGAATATGTAATTTTAGTTCATTGTCATGATCTATTACTGCTTAAGACTACAAATGCAATAGAAATAATAGTATTTCTTACCTTAAATTGTGGGTAATGATGTTTGTGGATGGTAGTGAAGAGTGGATATGGATGGTGTGGCCCTACTGAGCTGAGGTGGATATGTAATTGTAGTGCATTGTCATGATCTATTACTGCTTAAGACTACAAATGCAATAGAAATAATAGTATTTCTTACCTTAAATTGTGGGTAATGATGTTTGTGGATGGTAGTGAAGAGTGGATATGGATGGTGTGGCCCTACTGGGCTGAGGTGGATGCTTGTTGGTTGTCGGTAGAAGTGGATGGTAGAGGTTCTGGTGCTGAAGTCGATGGTTGTATTGCAGTGTGCATAAATTCTGTAATGGATCTCTGGGCTTTTTTATTCTGCATTACATTATACAGCTGACGTAAGGCATCATCAGCTGGTCTAGACCCCGTTTCAAAGCACTGCTTCTAGCTTTGTCAGGGTCCTCTTCAGTGAAAAAGTCTGCTAGTTTAGCAGCAACATGGAACTGCTCACGTAACTGCTGCAATGTTAACTCTTTTTCTTCAGGTTCTTCTTCATCTTCTTCTGTTATCTCCCCCTTGCATCTGTGCATCGAACTCTGCCAACATTTCCTCTGGACTCCTGTCTTCATCATCATCATCTTCTAAGAGTTCATTCACATCATCTTCATTCATATCTTCAAAACCATCACCTGGTAATCTCCTTGCCAGCTGAACAATTTCCTGAACCTGACTCTCAAGCAAGGGAAAACCAGTGAAAGAATTAACTACAGAAGGCCATAACTTTCCCCAGCCTGCATTTAATGTTGATTGGGGCACTTCATTCCATGCACTTCTAGCATAGCTGATGGCATCTGCAATGTTAAATTTACTCCAAAAGCTTGGTACTGCCAGATTGGAGTCAGAGTCCATTGATGCAACTAGTTTTTTTATAATTTTTTTTGTGTAGTTACACTTGAATGTCTGAATAACTCCCCGGTCCAGTGGTTGTATCAGAGATGTTGTATTTGGAGGTAAAAATACAACTTTTATATGTGGTGTCACATCCAGCAAAGCTTGTGGATGAGTACGGGAATTATCAAGAATGAAGAGAGCCTTGAATGCAAGGTTCTTGGTGTGCAGGTAAAACTTGACTTCAGGAATAAAGTGATGCTTAAACCAGTCAATAAATATTTCCTCTGTCATCCATGCTGACTGGTTTGACTTCCAAATTACTGGTAAGGTGTTTTTATCCACACCTCTCAAAACACGAGGAGTCTTAGAGCGGTAAATAACCATGGGCTTACACTTGAAATCACCTGATGCATTACCGCAAAGGAGCAAGGTGAAGCGATCCTTTGCTGCCTTGAAGCCCGATGCACTTTTCTCTTCCTGACTGATAAAGTTCGTGTTGGCATTTTCTTCCAAAAACACCTGTCTCGTCAGCATTAAAAACTTGCTGTGGTTCATAGCCACCTCGGAAATAAGTTCCTGAAATTCAGCAGGGAAATTACTTGCTGCTGTATGATCAGCTGAAGCACTTTCACCAGAAAACTTTATATTATGTAACTTATTATGCAACTTAAAGTTCTTGAACCAGCCTGTGGTAAACATACACGCGTTTTCAGGTCTGCCTTCCTTATCACACACTGCTTTAAACAACTGTAAGGCCTTTTCCCTAATTAAGAGAAAACTAAGTGGTGCACCTTTCTTTGTTTTCTGTTCGATCCACTCAAGCAACAAGTTTTCAGTTTTATTTACTTGTTGGGACCTACGTGTCATTCTTTTCATGCGGTCACATTTTGGGTTATTCATTACACAAGCTTCGTATATTTGCCTCATTCTTCCTAATCGTACGAACTGACGCTTCATTAAGGCCATAGGCCCTCACTATATCCCTCACACGTGAGCCACTCTTAAGCTTATCTAATATCTCGATTTTCTTTGAAATTCCTAGACTTGAACGCTTAAACTTTTTCTTGTCACTTGCTGGAACACTTGTATGCTTACTGGGTGCCATGATTTCTTGGTATATTTATCAAAATGCAATGAAAATCAGGAAATGAATGTAAATAAACACAGCGAGCTTCCCGATACTTATCGTCCTGCACGTGTACGAACCAAACTGAACGCTGGGAGGGATGCGTGGGTGGGTGAGGGTGGCGGGGGATGGCACAAGGACTCCCCACTGACTCAATGGTTTAACCCACGCGGGCGACCGCGCTAAAAATTTTTCCCCTCCTGCTGAACCGTGTAATATCATCTTTACGTCGTGTAAGATGATAATGTGTCGCAAAACTTAAATCGTGCAATACCGGTAACGTGTAACATAATCTCGTGCTAAATGACGTCCTACTGTACTGCGCACCTGACCACACAGACCCATTCTCTCACATGTGGGCCTACCAGCTTTCTCCTGCTTGATTTGAGGCCGCTAGAATTTATGAGTATTAATATGTCACAAACATTGGCTCGTAAGACATATATATATACGACCGAAACAGTCAAAGGGTTAACCCTTTGACTGTTGCAACCCCTAATCCTGAGTGCTCTCCTGTTGTCGCAAAATTTTAAAAAAAAAAAAAAAAATTTCTTATGAAATGATAGAGAATCTTTACCCGTTGGTAATGACACCAAAAGTATGAAATTTGATGGAAAACTTACGGAATTACGCTCTCGCAAAGTTAGTGATCTCAGCGATATATACGCATCGGCAATTTCCCCGACTTTGAGCCCTATTTTCGGCCAATTCCATTGTTCCAGTCGACCAAACTCATAGCTATTTCTTTAGAACTCCATTTGTTCTATCGATTGAGTACAAGAAACCACCAATTTACCGATTTCAACTACCCAATAAAGTGGTCAGAAATTGGCAATTTGGCTAATTTCATGCAAAATAAAAAAGTTGTCAATTTCAAAATAGGGTCCAGAATAAACAATGCAGACATTCCTGGCACTAAAATTAGATGTTATATGTTCATTAGTCACGTCTTTAGGCCCCTCTTATATTACTCTTGCTTTCTATTTTGATTTTTTATTCACACAAAAAATAGAAGATTTACCGTTATGCAGACTATTGCATTATTGTAAAAATGGTATAAATAATATCAGTGCACTTGTGAAAGAATATTAGACTCACCAATTGATGTGTATTTACTCTTGAACATTTGCAAAAATCGAACATTTCCCCTACTTTGAGCTCAATTTCAAGGTCTTTTCATCATGAAACTAATCAAAATCATCTATATTTCTGTAGTATGTTTTCCAATCTATCAAATGAGACCATAAAAAAGAGAATATAACCATAAATACAGTTTTTTTCTCTCATTATGCACTGCGTGCTGCAGGATTTTTTTTTATACAGCGCACACTGACCACACAGACCCATTCTCTCATATGTGGGCCTACCAGCTTTCTCCCGCTTGATTTGAAGCCGCTAGAATTTGTGAGTATGTATACGTCCGAAACAGTGGCTCGTAAGACGTATATATATGACCGAAACAGTCAAAGGGTTAATGTACAACTCACCTCCTTTCCCTCATTAATTCTATGGTCCACCTTGTCTTTCACAGACCTGTCTGCTGACAAGTCCAGCAAGCATGTGTGAGCGTTTTTGATAGGAGTGAATGAAGACAAATACTTTTTAGGATTTGACGTGCTGTTGGAGTGTGAGCAAGGTAACATTTATGAAGGGATTCAGGGAAACCGGCAGGCCGGACTTGAGTCCTGGAGATGGGAAGTACAGTGTCTTCACTCTGAAGGAGGGGTGTTAATGTTGCAGTTTTATAACTGTAGTGTAAGCGCGCCTTTGGCAAGATGTGCTGCACTTTCATACGACTGGCAGCACAGTGGATTTGTTTACACCAATATAGGACCACTTATGTATAAGCGGTCCGTCGTTGACCGAAACGTCGTTAAGCGGCGCATGACTTTAGTCAGGGGAAGATCTACTATGAAATTAATGAAGCTTAAGCTTGAGGCCCCTAATCCACCATACTCCCTCCAATCTGTTATCCAATCTTTCATTACCTAAATTATTTATTACCCTCATCTCCTTGCTCTTTCCAATGTTCACTTTTAATTTCCTTCTTTTTCATACCCTCCCAAATTCGTCTACTGACCTTTGAAACTTCTTATCAGAATCTCCCCAAAACACACTGTCATCAGCAAAAAAGCAACTGTGAAAACTCCCACTGTGTTAGACTGTTTATCTTCCAATTACACACTTCTCCCCAACACCCCTGCATTCACTTTTCTTACAACCCCATCTACAAATATATTAAACAACCATGGTGACATCATGCATCACTGTCTAAAACCTACTTTTAATGGAAAATAATGTCCCTCTCTCCTACATACCCTAACCTGAGCCTCACAATCCTGCTCTCTGTCTTACACTTAATTCTTTCAATAACAACTCTACCATCCACCTGACCAGGTATACAGAACAGGCTTATTCCCCTATAATTCTTACACTCTCTTTTGTCCCCTTTACCTTTATACAAAGGAACTATGGATACTCTCTCCCAACCCCTAAGTACCTTCCCCTCTTTCATACATGCATTAAATAAAACAGCCAAACACTCCAAAACTGTATCCCCACCTGCTTTTAACATTTCTTTTTTGATCCCATCAATCCCAGCTGCTTTGCCCCCTTTCATTTTACCCACAGCTTCACGAACTTTCCCCACAATCACATCTGGTTCTTCCTCACTCCTAAAAGGTGTTATACCTCCCTGCCCAATGCATGAAATCATAGTTTTCCTCTCTTCATCAACATTCAAGAGTTCCTCAGGATATTTCCTCCATCTTGCAGATACCTCAAACTCCCCATCTTATAATTCTCCTCTTCTGTTTTTAACTGTCAAATCCATTTGTTCCCTAGACTTTCTCAACTTATTTATCTCACTCTCAATTTCTTTCATATTTTCAGCAAAATTTATAGACAGCTCCACACCCACTCTCTCATTTGCTCTTTTTACATTCCTTTACCACTCTCTTAACCTCTCTTTTTCTCTCTCCATATACTCCTCCCTCTTTATATCATTTCTACTTTACAAAAACCTCTCATATTCTAATTTTTTCTCTCTTACCACACTCTTTACCTCATTATTCCTCCAGCTGCTCCTCTTCCCTCCCACACCTACCCTCCTATATCCACAAACCTCTGAACACTAACACTGCATTCTTAAATCTACCCCATACCTCTCTTCAACCACCTCATTTTTTATACTCTCGCAAGCCCATTTTTCTACCAACAGTTGCTTATATCTTATCCTAACCCACCTCCCTCTCTTACTTGCTAATGCCATTCTCCTTGTTCCCCATCTTTGTTTTACTCTCACTGTAGCTACAACTAAAAAAAATTATCTGATATATTTGTTGCCCCTCTATAAACATGCACATCCAGAAGTCTACACATCAACCTTTTATCCACTAATACATAATCCAATAAACTATTGTCATTATGCCCAAATAATATATTGTATACTTATTTATCATCTTTTTCTTAAAATATAATATTTATGTATAATGTGAAAAATAGTCACTGACATATTCTTTCCCACTTGTAACAGGAATATACACACATCACATTTACTAATGATGGTTGCCATCTAGTATGAGATTGCTGTGCAAAGGGGAGGTTCAAGTTTCTTTAGTCGTTGTTGAAAATTTTGTTTTGTGAATATTCACTAACTGGAGGTCAATTATAGATATAAGCAATGTTAGAGTTAAGATTTTATAATTTCTAATCATACTCACAAGTGGGAAGGTGATGGAATGGCCTTTAATGGGTTGAACCTCAAGACATAAGTTTTATTTATCAAAGGATTATCAGAGAATACTACTGCTGCTGACATAGACTTGTTGTTTCTGGAAAGGAAACAAAATTATAAAATAATATTAATTTTTTCAACAAAATCAAATTTCATTTAAGGATCAATTTCACAAAATTTTAAGATCTTCAACTAGACATTTAGAGTCATAACTTGAAAGTACAGTGGTCCCCCGAGTAACGAAAAAACTTCATTCCAGAAGCTTGCTCAAGTGCCATTACCGAACGAATTTACTCCCTTAAGGAATAAGGTCACGTAGGTTAGTCTATTTCAGGCCCCCAAAAATGCACTTCCACAAGCACTTACAATATTATACTTACATAACTGTACGATTTCCGGGGTGTTCGTTACTCGGGGGACCACTGTACAGTGGACCCTTGGTTTTTGTTCACCTCCAAATTCGAACAATTATGTAAGTACGTATATTTTTGGGGGTCTGAAATGACTAATCTAATTTACATTTGTCCTTATGGGAACAAATTTGTTCGGTAACGGCACTCAAACAGCATTCTGGAAAGAATTTTCTACAAAAACTGAGGGTCCACTGTACAGTGGACCCTCGGAATTAATCCGGTCCAGGAGCTATTACTTAATCTGAATCTTTTGTTATCTGAAAACTTATTTCCCATAAGAAATAATGTAAATACAATTAATTCGTTCCACAAAAAATAATCACTCAAAATAAAAAAAAAATAACATTTACTTACCTTTATTGAAGAGACTTGCAGGCATCTGGAAGATATAGATGATGATTGGAGCAGGGTGTTAGTGGTTGGAAGGGGAATCCCCCTCCAAAAGGACTTCAGGTGACAAGTCCCTCTCTGGGGTTACTTACCTTCTTGGTCTTTTAATGCCACTAGGACCAGCTTGAGAGTCACTAGACCCCTGCCTGGTGAAGTAGCTGTCCAGAGTCCTCTTTCTGGCGACTCTTCAACACTTTTCTGAAGTACAACATGGCTCTGTCACTGAAGTGGTTGCACAGAAGGCTCATTTCAGCTTGCTCAGGGTGGTATCTTTCAACAAATGTCTGCAACTCATTCCACTTTGTACACATCTCCTTAAGCACTGAAGAAGGCACCTCCTTATCTCTCTCTCTCTCTTCCTGTGAAGCAATAACCTCAGCTGTGGTCTGTTGCTGTTCCAGATGACGCTCTTGCAGCTCTTCAGATGTTAGCTCTACCCTGTGCTCCTCCACCAACTCTTCCACATCCTCACCACTCACCTCCAACCCCAGGCTGTTCCCCAATTCCACAATATCTTCCACAATATCTTCCACAACATGTTCCACAACAGGCACAGGGTCGTCAGGGTCAGGGTCAGCCTCAAATCCTTCAAAATTCCTCTCTTGGACACAATCCGGCCACAGTGGTCTCCAAGCAGAGTTCAAAGTCCTGGAAGTCACTTCCTCCCAAGCCTTACCTATAAGGCCTATGCAATGCACGATATTGAGGTGTTCTTTCCAGAACTCTCTTAGGGTCAATTCAGAGTCATTGGTCATATTAAAGCACCTCTGAAACAGTGCTTTGGTGTACAGTTTCTTGAAGTTGGAAATGACCTGCTGGTCCATGGGCTGGATGAGAGGAGTGGTGTTAGGAGGCAAGAACTTCACTCTGATGAAATTTATGTTGTCAGGCAACAACTCTTGCAAGTTGTGAGGATGAGCAGGAGCATTGTCCAGTACCAGAAGGCACTTGAGTGGCAATTTCTTTTCCAAGAGGTATTTCTTCACACTAGGGCCAAACACTCCAGTCATCCATTCCTTGAAAATCTCCGTAGTGACCCATGCCTTGGTGTTAGCTTTCCAATGCACACACAATTTATTCTTGTCAACACCGTGTTTCCTGAAGGGTCTGGGATTTTCTGCGTGATGCACCAGTAAAGGCTTCACTTTAAAATCACCACTGGCATTGGCACACATCATAAGAGTTAGCCTGTCTTTCATAGGCTTGTGTCCTGGCTGTGCCTTTTCCTCCTGAGTAATGTATGTCCTGTTGGGCATTTTCTTCCAAAACAGGCCTGTTTCATCACAATTAAACACTTGTTGGGGGAGGAATTGTTTAGCCTCTACGAACCCCTTGAATTCGTGCACAAATTTTTCAGCTGCACGTTTGTCTGAGCTGGCTGCCTCACCATGCCTCACACCATTGTGTATGCCACTACGTTTCTTAAACTTCTCAAACCAGCCTCTGCTGGCTTTAAAATCACTCTCCTCACCACTGGTTGCAGGCATTGTCTTCACAAGATCTGCGTGCAACTTCCTTGCCTTTTCACAAATTATCACCATAGAAATACTATCACCCGCTCTCTGATTTTCATGGATCCACACCAACAACAACTTCTCAACCTCATCCACTGTTTTCAATCTTTGTTTCGTTAACAAATTAACCCCTTTTGCAACATTAGCTTTCTTGATCTCATTTCTCTGTGCCAGGATAGTGCCGATAGTAGATGGAGTTTTCTTGTACATCCTGGCAAGATCACTCAGACGTACACCACTCTCATATTTTTCTATGATTTCCTTCTTCAGTTCGATGGTGTTCCTCACTCTCTTTACCACAGGGGTGCCACTAGGAAGCTTCTTTGGACCCATGGTGACTTATTTCACAGTGGCAATAACTAAAACCACCAAAAAAGACACCAAATATATTGTGAATCTTTGAAAGAGCACGCTGGGTAATGTTCTCTCAATGGTAAACAACGCTTCACTGGCGTCCTGCGCTTGCGCGGAGCAGGCAGACGCATCTAATACCTTTCGGTAACCGAGGAATTTTTTGCTAACCGATTACGAAAAAAGCTTACGTTTTCCGAAACTTTCGTTAACAGGACCTTTCGTTAACCGAGGGTCCACTGTACTAGTTAAATTGTGAATACAACACAGAAAATTAAACTGAATAGGGAAATAATACAAAAGCCAGTACAGAATGGCAACACATGTAACCCAGTTATATGATAAGAGTTGGTTCCAAGACATCCTACTATTAACCCTTAAACTGTCCAAACATAGATCTATGTTTTCACTGCTAGCACTCCGAATATTTAAAAGAAAAAAAAATTTTATTTAGAGATAGCAATTTTCTGGGTGTAATAAAATGCAGTTTATACCCACTAATATCCATGAAAAATCAATCTGTAACTGTAATTTCACTGTGTTATATTATGTTTCAAAATTCAGTTATTCTCCAAACCCTAGTACATATTGTTTATTGCTCTTTTGTCTATTTGTCAACTGTTAGCCTTATTACCAAGTAAAGTGATATCAAGAAATATTGTTAAAATCTAAGCAAGATTTATACTCAAAATCTCAAACATCTTAACCTAGCACTTACTGTATATTAAATTTATTCTTCAACTCAACAATTTATAGACCATCCCCTCCTATTATTTGGGTGATTATAAAGAATGCTAGAAATTTCTACTACAGTGGACCCCCGCCATTCGAACACTCCAAAACTCACCCTTTTATGTAAGTGTATTTTTTTAAATGCTTTTATAAGTGTATTTTCGGGGTCTGACATGGACTACTCTAATTTACATCATTCCTTATGGGAATAAATTCGTTTGGTAACAGCACTTGAACAGCATTCTGGAATGAGGGTGAGTTTTGGTGTGTTCGAATGGCGGGGGTCCACTGTATCCACATACTTCAAACAGCACTCTACCTTATACAGTGGACCCTCGGTTTTCGTTGAAAATTCATTCCAGAATGCTGTTCGAGTGCTGTTACCGAACGAATTTGTTCCCGTAAGTACAAATGTATGTTAGATTAGTCGTTTCAGACCCCAAAAAATACACTTATAAAAGCTCTTACAAAAATACACTTACATAATTGTTCGAGTTTTCAGGTGAACGAAAACCGAGGGTCCACTGTAGGTTTTTATTTTCTATTAGTTACTACAAATTCAGTTTTGTTTACTTAACCCTTTCACTGTTGGTCCCATAATATTATGGCTTGTAAGCCAGTGTCGGTCCCGTAATACTACGCCAAAATTGAAGCGGCTTCCAATCTTGCGGGAGAAAGCTGGTAGGCCTATATATGAGAGAATGGGTCTGAGTGGACAGTATAAAAAAAAAATCCTGCAGCATGCAGTTCATAAGGAGAGAAAAAGACTCCGACTGTGGTTTTGGTTTAAAACAGTGACTTTGCGGTGTATTTTTGTATGGTATTTAACCCTTTGGGGGTCGACAGGCCTTCTCGGAAACCTGTTCCTGGGGTCGAAAATTTTTTGGAAAAAAAAAATAATAATTTTTTCTTATGACATGATAGAGAATCTTCTTCCGATCATAACGCCACCAAAATTATGAAATTTGATCGAAAACTAACTGAATTATGCTTTCGCGAAGTTAGCAGTATCGATGACATTTACGCATCAGCGATTTTGCCCACTTTGAGCCCTATTTTCGGCAAATTCCAATGTTTAAGTCTATTAAAATTATAGCTATTTCACTAGAAGTCCATTTCTTCTATCGATTGAGTACAAGAAACTGCCTATTTACCAATTTCAACTACCCAAAATAGTGGTCAACATATGGCAATTTGGCCAATTTCACACAAATTTCAAACGATGCCAATTTCAAAATAGGGTCCAGAATAAACAAGGCAGACATTCCTGGCACTAAAATAAAATCTTCTCTGTTCATTAGTCACGTCTCCAGGCTCCTCTTACATTACTTTTGCTTTTCATTTTGAATTTTTATTCTCACATCATCATTGTAAAAATGGTATAAATAATATCAGAGCACTTGTGCATGAATATTAGACTCGCCAGTTGATGTGTATTGGACGCATGGTGGGATTTGTTTACTCTTGAATATCGTCAAAAATCAAACGGAGTGTAGCAGGCATGCAGGAAGTGTAGCAGGCATGCAGGGAGTGTAGCATTCATGCAGGGAGTGTAGCAGGCATGCAGGGAGTGTAGCAGGGAGTGTAGCAGGCATGCAGGGAGTGTAGCAGGCATGCAGGGAGTGTAGCAGGCATGCAGGGAGTGTAGCATTCATGCAGGGAGTGTAGCATTCATGCAGGGAGTGTAGCATTCTTGCAGGGAGTGTAGCAGGCATGCAGGGAGTGTAGCATTCATGCAGGGAGTGTAGCAAGCATGCAGGGAGTGTAGCATTCATGCCCCTGTAATCCTCCCTATCCTCCAGATGCCTGCAAGTCTCTTCAATAAAGGTAAGTAAATGTTATTTATATTTTAATTTTGGTGAATATTTTTTTGTGGAACGGATTAATTGTATTTACATTATTTCTTATGGGAAATAAGGGTTCGGATTACGAAAGATTCAGATTAAGTAATAGCTCCTGGAACGGATTAATTTCGTTATAACTGCGGGTCCACTGTACTTTCGTACATTCCCTTCTTTGCCTCCATGGATAACATTTTTCGTTTCCACAGATACCTCAACGCACCACTCACCTTTTTTCCTTCATCAATTCTATGGTTAACCTCATCCTTCATAAACCCATCCGCTGACACGTCAACTCCCAAATATCTGAAAACATTTACTTCTTCCATAATCCCTCTCTCCAATGTGATATCCAATTTTTCTTTATTTAACCCTTTGACTGTTTCAGACGTATATATACGTCTTACGAGCCACTGTTTCGGACGTATATATATGCACAAATTCTAGCGGCTTCATATCAAGCGGGAGAAAGCTGGTAGGCCCACATATGAGAGAATGGGTCTGTGTGGTCAGTGTGCGCTGTATAAAAAAAATCCTGCAGCACGCAGTGCATAATGAGAGAAAAAAACTCTGACCGTTTTTTTGGATAAAAACGCCGTCTTTGATGTGTATTTTCGTATGTTATTT
>WNWK01049758.1:0-13096 GCA_009830355.1 Cherax destructor
ACGATATATATTATTAATACGATATATATATATATATATATATATATATATATATATATATATATATATATATATATATATGTCGTGCCGATTAGAAAACTGTCAATTACAAGTACTCATCTAAAATTTAGTCCTTTCTAAAATTTTCTCTTATACGTTTAAAGATATATTTTTCATTTATGTTAATGTAAGAATTTATAATTTTGTACCAAGAGAAACTTTGAAAACCTACCTAACCTTATTACAACAAGCGCAATTTAATTTAGTTTAAGCCAACTAAATATATTTTAGATACGTTAACATTAATTTAATAATAAACAAACACAATGAAATATATTTTTAGTTATGTTCAGAATGATTTTTGCGAAATATTGATACACAAATTTTCACTTGTCTTATATGGCAAGGTGAGCGTTGCTATTTATGCCAAAATCGCAAGTTTTACCTAATCGGCACGACATAATATATATATATATATATATATATATATATATATATATATATATATATATATATATTAGTCGTGCCGCTTAAATAGCAACGCTCACCTTGCCATATATGACAAGTGAAAATTTGTGTATGCAATAATTTCGCCAAAATCATTCTGAACATAACGAAAAAATATATTTCATTGTGTTTGTTTATTATTAAATTAATGTTAACGTATCTAAAATATATTTAGTTGAGTTAGGGTAAATTAAATTGCGGTTGTTGTAAAAAGTAGGAGTTTTCAAAGTTTCTCTTGGTACAAATTATAAATTCTTACATAAACATAAATGAAAAAATATATCTTTAAACGTATAAGAGAAAATTTTAGAAAGGACTTAATTTTAGATGAGTTCTTGCTAATTGACCAGTTTTACCTAATCGGCAGACTATATATATTATATATATATATATATATATATATATATATATATATATATATATATATATATATATATATATATATATATATATATAATATATATTTTTTTTTTTCATTTTTCATTTATGTTAATGTAAGAATTTGTAATTTTGTACCAAGAGAAACTTTGAAAACCTACCTAACCTTATTTCAACAAGCGGGAATGCATTTATTGCCCTAATTACAGAATTTGCTAGGGCCTTTTTCCTCCTTGGTGGGACAGCTAGACAGGCATTGCCAATTAGCCGTAGGTTGTTCCAAGATTCGTTGTTAGCAAAGGGCATCGTTGACTTTCTTCAAGAGGACAGCAATTTTGCTAGCAACTTGAGGGCGAGCTGTTTTGGGGATGTGTCAGAGTCCTGGTGGATGTTAATTTGATTGCAGATTTTGTCCTCTGTAGAGGCGAAGTCACAGTAGCTGTCAGCTCTGTCTGCTGGAAGGGGCCGTTGGTTGTTCCCACTTGGAGCCCTCCAGGAGCCTAGACATCCATTATGTGCACAGATGTTGCTATTTGAGGGATTAAGTGCACACTCCCTGTGGCACACCTGATAGATGCCTCGTGGATGAATTCCACGGCGTTGGCTCTGTCGTGGAGATTCCTGGGAACCCGGTACATCTTGTAACATTGCTGACATCGCTGGCGTGGGAGGGTACCAGCTGTGGGATATGATTGAAGGACAGCATGGATGCATGGGGGATGAGGGTGGGGAAGTAGCGAGGGGTGGTGAGGGTAATTTTTTGGGCAGTAAAAGGCAACACCTTTGGTCAGGTAGACAGAAGGCCTAGACCGGGATGTGGGTGAGGGACCAGGGATGTGTGGCGAGGGGAGTGGCCCTATCTGTTCACTAAAGATGAACATCACTGACTAACTTTTGCTGATTGTTATACACATATTATTCCATTTAGAAAAACCCTTGCCATTTGGCACACTAATCAACATGTTCTGACTGTTAACTGAGGTGTTCTTCTGTTCAGCATCCAGTGATAGGGAGTCCTGAGTGACCACTCCCCCCCATCCCCAACGAACATAGGGTAAACAAACCTTTACTGGCCTGATCCCCTCAAGACCAACACTACTCCCCAGCTCCCCACATGCACACTGCACTTTCACTGATACAGAAGCAACGGTCTGATGCAGATGATTGTCACTATGTAATCTCCGGTGGATACTCACGATGATGTCTGCCGAAACTGGCCCTTGACAAACTTGTTGATTCTTCGTTCCCTCTCTCCCCTTACAGTGGAAGGGAGGGAGGAACATCAGAAGCTTACAGAAAGCTAGTTACAGAATCATAAGGAATAACGGTAGTCAGCCAAAACCGAATTTTAATAGACATCGATTAATCTAGTGATGTATGGAATCATTTTACCATCGTAGTAAATACACTCACATACTCAAGTTTTATGTTACTTTAAATTTTAAATAAATTAGATGTGTTGAATGTCTATAAGTCTGAGAATGTTCCAGCATCCACTGTCTACAAAGATACCTACATATTTACCAACTTATTTACCTACCAAGATCATTGCAATGTTTCATTATCCTATAACCCCAGAGGCGATAAGTCCCTCTGCCCTACCTCCATAGGCTATCCAAAGAAACACACATATATAATATCATAGGAAACACACTCATATGTTACCAAGTTTATTGCATAAACCTGTGAAACCACACTCGTATCCTGAGTCTAGATAGACTAACTACTACCACTACCTACTAGCTACTTAATACAGCATGTCCTCATAACGGTACTACTATCTACCTGTTACAGTATTACATCAAACCTGTACCAGAAGTATTTGTTTATAAATGACAGGAGCATATTTTCACCTCCACCAACCTAGTGGAGATGCTGTGTAAACTGAAAAAGACCGTATACGGCAGTCTGACACGATGTTCAAGGGGCTTAATGTGTAGAACAGTCTATAGTAGTTTACCCTAAAATCAGAAACAGAAATTGAATACTAACACTGGCATACTCTGGCCTACCTGCAAGGCTGTTATTTCTAAACTTTCTTAGCATTCCATATTTTCGACACATACAGGCAGGATCTCAGAAGAGTTAAATGTGAATGACAGGTGCAGAGAACACTAGTCTAACGTCACCAAATCCTCACGAGGACCCATTACATAATGAGCAATCCAGTGATTTTGTATAGCATCCTTGCTTAAGGATGTACACAACATGATGGACAATCTTGGGATTCTGTATCTCATCCTTGCTTAAGATTGTGCACAACTGAGTTTGTACATTCTACCATTTGAATTATATAAACCATTCCTATCATGTTTGATGAGAGAGGAGTCCTTTTCCCAGCAGATGACTCCAAGTACAAATGTGATTAAAGATTGCATTTAACTCCTGAGGCATCCTTATCGAGTATTGATGTTGGGCTAATCTTATTTCAAGCGGTTTACCTGCCTGCCTGACTTACAAAAGAGATCATAGTTTGCATGGGACCCTGTAAACACCACCAACAATGTTGGATGGTGCATTCTTAATCAACTTCCACTTCACTGTCCGATGTTCTTGAATACAATATTTATATTTTTTTCTGATGAATCACACACGCTGGCCATATTCTCAGTGGAAGGCAACACCATAATATTTTTCTTGGAAGGTTCTTGGTCGAAAAGATTTTTGATGCTCATGTTATAAATATTGTTGAACTTAAAGAGAGGCTCCAAAAAATAAATGTATCACATGACTTTACTCTTGTGAGTTTTGATGTCACACCACTGTTTACCAGAGTCCCTGTCTTTGATTTACTTACGAATCTAGAAGAACTAATCTTCTCCATGCCCTACCCCACTAACATAATTATTGAACTCATTAAGCTTTGTCTATTACTCAGCAGCTTGTATATGGAATTCAATGAGACTAAAATCCTTAAAGATATCTTTCCTAGTAAAGGCAGGTAGTTCAGACACATAGACGATCTTCTGTATCTGTGGCCTAGAGATTGCGATATTAATGAGATCCTTCCTAGACTCATTGCTTTAGTACCCTCACTTAAGTTTACAACAGAGCACGAAGTAGACAAATTGCCTTTCCCAGATATTCTAATCCATTGTATTGACAGGAAATTTAAATTTACTGTGTACAGAATAACTACTAATGTGTCGCCATACATTCACTATTATTCCAATCATTAATCTAGTGTTAAAAGGAGTGTTTTTCTTACAATGTTCTCGAGTTTTACATATTATTAGAAGGGAAGATTTGAATGATGAATTTAATAAGATATTCAACATAACCACTAAACTGAGGTATCCTGAGGATTTTGTTGAGGCGTTACTGGCAGCCAAAGAAGACTTTCTACAGGAATGAACCTAGAGAAGTACCTTCCAGGAAAAATATACTGGTTTTGCCTTACAAGGAGATTATGGTCAGACTACTTGATGCATTAGAAAAGCTAAATGTAAATATTGTCTTTAAGAACATCGGGACAGTGAAGCAGTTGATTAAGAATGCATCATCCAACATTGTTGATGGTGTTCACACGGTCCCATGCACACTATGCTCTATTTTGCATGTCGGGCAGACAGGTAAACCAACTGAAAACAGACTACCCCAACATCTGTATTTCGCAAGGACGGCTCAGGAATCTGTAATCACATTTGTACTTGCAACCATCTGCCTGCCGGGGTGGGCAGCAGCTCACTTCCTGCCGGGGTGGGCAGCAGGTCAGTTCATTGTACCCAAAAGTTCAGTTATGAATAGGAACATAATTGAATCCTCTCTCATCAAACATGATAATTCAAGTGATGGAATGTAAAAACTTGACAGCTATTTAGTTGAGTCAATTGTGCACAATCTTAAGCAAGGATGCTATACAAAATCCCCTAATTGCTCATTATATTACATGTCCTAGTGAGAATTTGGTGATGTTAGGCCAGTGTTCTCCACACCTGACTTGCACCTTTCACCCACCTAAAATCCTGCCAGTCTGTGACGAAGTGTATAGGTGGAATGTATAAACTTGATATTTATTTAGTAGTATCAACTCCGCACAATCTTAAGCAAGGATGCCATACAAAAATTCCAAGATTGCTCATAAGCCAGGAAAGGTTTTAAATTAACATCCCCGTAGGAGTTCGCATTCACATTCTCTGTTTTTGTTTTTAGGGTAAACTATGATAGACTGTTCTCACGTTTATTCCATCGGAAATCGCGTCCCACTGTCCCTAACATCGTATTCATTCTTTTCCATAAAGTACAGCATCTCCCGTATGTTGGTTATTATTATAATCAAAGAAAGCGCTAAACCGACAAGGAGGAGGTGTTGATTCGCCGGGAATTCTCCCGGCCCGGGTCTATTCCAGATGGCGACCCGGCCTCGGCTCCCTGTCGTGGGAGTATCTGAGACCTATATCTCCAATGGGAGGAAGTACAAGTACCCCCTCATCGTTGGGACCAACTGTCCCCAGGCCTAGCCACATTCCCCACCCGCAAGGGGCTCGAAGGGAGAAGCTAGGCCACTCTGGTCTGCCATCTTCCCCGCCCCAGGGAGGCTGACGGGAAGGGCAGTCTTGCGAGCTGCAGATGGTAGCAAGCTCCAGTTTGGCACCTACCCTGCCCTAAAAGGGCTGGGCATGGTGATCCTTCCCGTTATACTAGTACCGACAAGGGTGATGCAGTGCTGCAGAGCAGAAAATAGTGCCGGGGCTATAAACAGCTAGGTGGAGACGGGATCAGAGGTGAGGGGAGAAAAGTCAAAGGCAGGGCCATCTGCAAGAATGGAAGATAGGGTAAGAGCGGTAGGGCGTCGTCGTCGTTGGAGGTAAATCCCGCAAGCTCACTGGTAAACCGGGCAATCTACAAGAAAGAGATGAACCTAAATAGGGACCTGACAAATCTCACAGAGGAATAGGTTGTCGTTCCATGAGATACCCATGGGTAAGGCAAGTATGGCAGATGTATAGATGGGAGAGCGCAGTCTCACAAGTACAACAACGTTGATAAGAAGATGGCCACAAACCTAAAAGCGGTTTAATAGAGTGCAAATTTGTTATGGTGCATATCTGACCACCGTTGTTGCCAACGGCCGCGAAGAAGGGCAGAGATGATTGTAAAATAATCCCTGAACGGAATATCTCTATAGGAAACCGGAAGATCACATACCGCTATAGGGAAAAGTCCTGTAGAACAAAAACATAAGCTATGTATCTGTTTATAACGAGGATACTTAGCTTTGTTGCTGGTTCAGCCTTCCGCAGCTGCAACCAGAAGACTCCTCCGATGTGAAACAGCTCTTCTACGACCCTGGAGCTGTTGAGGGAAACGTAAACATGAGAATAATTGCCCCTGAGGAGCGTTTTGTCAGTATATCATTCAATAACTGAATACTGATGGTTACACTTACGGGTTTGGGCTCAATTTCCCTCGAAAACGGGGAATAATGGTGAAGCTAAACAGGGGATGTAGTAGCTATCTGCTGCGCAGCCGACCTAACCACATACGTATCTGCTTAGACTTACCTAGGTATATGTATCGAACCCTTAAATGTCACCCAGATATCCGCTGTCTTGATTGAAGAATAGTGTCTTTTGAGGAATGTCACACGTCCTCAACTCAGTCTGGAAATTTGCAACACTCACACTGTCACTACGTCTTTCAATCTTTTCACTTTCACAGTAATGTCATTACAGTAAGCTGAGCACACTTTACTGTAATCTTTCTATTGCGAATATGGAGATTGTCTGAGAGGTCGAGAACGCACTGTTAAAGTTCCTTTGTTAAGGTCAATGCAGGCGTGTCACGCAATCTGCCCTGCGGTGCGCCCTCTACCCTTGGTACCACCCTATATCGCCAACTTACAAAGGATCTGCTGAAACCAGCATTTTTCCTTGCCAAACTGCTATGGGCATAGACGACAGCTTATGCTAGCCTCAAATTGCAAATAGAGGGTGCAGTGTTTTCCTTAATTTTCCTGCTACAGTAAGAGATTATTTTTCTCTCATTAACCCACACTGGTTGCAACACTGATAAATAAATTCTATGAGCCCTCTGGAGGGCTGAGTCCCTCAGGGGGCTGAAAAGGGCTGAAGGGACTGATAACCCCCCTTTCCTGGAGAAAATTTATCCACACCGCTGACTACACAGCAGCATCTGCCTGTTCATTGCCCTGTTCATTGAGTCCAGGGACCCAACTGAAAACGACGTCTTTGTTTTTGCTAGCCACACAGTGCAACCATAGTTGAATACGGAGAAGCAATGGATGAGGGTAATCAAATTGTTTAATGGCTTGTAAAGCACTGAGGGAATCTGAAATGATCACAAACGTCGAAGGAGACATATATGTAATACGAAGCACTATGAGGATGGCATACAACTCGACGGTAAAAATACTATCAGAGTCTAACAAATGACCTCAGGCAACATCGTCAGGGAACACCGCCACGAACCCAACACCATCAGAGGATTTATATCCATCTGCATAAATAGTGACGGCATTAGCATGCGACCGGAAGTGATCAAGAAAAAGAGAGCAAGAAGCAGTTGTAGGTAGTAGAAATCTTATACCATTTATTTCCACCAGGTAGTAGAGCTTTGGCGCACGGCAGTAGTGGAGAACACACACGAACCGTCACGAACGAAAAGACAGATGCTATATGAACATACAAGGGAGGTAATTGAAGAGAACACCCAAGTGAATGAAGACCAAGAGAAAACGGTCGGAGTAAGCAGGGGCACCGAACAAATAATGGGCTTCTACTAACGTCTGAGACCAACCTATACATAGAAGGAACACGATGGTCATGAGAGCGGACAAAGTAACGAAGGCAATGAGCATCACGACGATCAGCTAAGGAAGGAACATTCGCCTCAGCATAGAGGCTTTCAACAGGGGATGAACAAAAGGCACCAAGGCATAAACGTAGACCCTGAAGATAAAAGGTATCTAACTTAGAAAGAGTTGTAGGAAAATCTACAGAATAGATTTGGTCGCCATAATCTAGCTTGGACAAGACTAGGGTGGAATACAAATGGAGGAGAGTCCGGCGATCTGCTTCCCATGAAAGATGCACACAAATTTTAAGGAGATTCAGCCGACCATGGCAAGCTGCCTTCAAAGAGGAAATGTGAGATTTCCATGTCAACTGGTGATCGAAGAGAAGGCCAAGAAACTTAACCATATCACATTCTGAAATACGTTTGTCGTATAAATACAATGGAATATCTGGAACAAGAGGACGCCTAGTGAAAGTAATAAAATAGAATTTTGTACTTGGATTATGCAGCTCAGTTTTGGTCTCCTTACTACAGGATGGATATAGATTCATTGGAGAACATACAAAGAAGAATGACTAAAATGATTTACAGTATAAGAAATCTCCCGTATGAAGATAGACTTAGAGCATTGAATCTCCACTCTCTGGAGAGACGTAGAATGAGGGGAGATATCATCGAGGTGTACAAGTGGATGATGGGCATAAACAAAGGAGATATTAATAAAATACTGAGGATATCGAACCAAGTAAGAACGAGAAATAACGGATTTAAATTGGATAAATTTAGATTTAGAAAGGACATAGGCAAGTACTGGTTTTCGAACAGAGTTGTAGATGCGTGGAACAATCTTCCGAGTAGGGTGATAGAGGCTAGGACCTTGGGTGGCTTTAAAAAGAGATTGGACAAATATATGAGTGGGAGGGGCTGGGTTTGATTAGTGTCGTGAGTACAGGAGTAAATTCTTAGGTAGTGGTGGTTTTGATAAGGACCTGCCTTGTATGGGCCAGTAGGCCTTCTGCAGTGTTCCTCCATTCTTATGTTCTTATGTTCTTATGTTCATGAGAAGTGGCCCAATGGGAAACTCGGTCAATCGCATCCTGAGGGGAGGCCACTACCAGGTGACAGTCAGCGCCTGCGTAAGCTATAGCGAAGTCATTCACATAAAGTGACCAAATATGCGATGGAAGAACGGAAGATAGGCCATTTATAACAAGAGAATAAGGGTAGTGCTAAGAACACAACCTTGTGGGACTCCCTCGGCCTGAACAAAGTCTGTAGAAAGCCAGGCGCCAACACAGACACGAAAATGTCTGTTAGAAAAGAAAGCAGCAAGGAAGGTTGGTAGATTACCCCGGTGGCCTAAGGAGTGTGCCTGGGCTAAGATGTTATACATCCAAGTGATGTCATATGCCTTCTCGAGATCAAAAAAAGAGCTGACAGCAAAGGCATTTCGCACATACGTATCTAATTGGAGCAAGGGGTCCAAAGTAGAACGGCCTTTAGTGCCATACTGGCGAACCTATACATGGAACATCTGGAAGCCAAGCGTTTTTCCTCTATTATTCCCTCTTCTGTCATCTGGTTCTGTTGACGACATTCTCATAATAACTCCCAGATGCTTCAACGTTCAAGCTCTCCAACACAAGCTCAAATAGGTCGAACCCTCAATCCAGTTCACACTAGAAGAAGTCGACAACACTCTTCCTTTCCTTGATGCTCGTCTCTGCAAAGCTAACCAAAAACAACGTTTAAAAGTCTATCGAAAACCTACCAACCAAGACGATATTCTCCACTTCTACTCTCACCACGACACCAAAACCAAACGTGGTGTAATTATAGGCTTTTTATGCAGCAATAAGTTCCTTGAGGAAGAATGTTCTCTAATTGAACAAGTATTTTCTAATCTTCACTATCCTTGTCACTTCATTAGAGACTACAGATGCCGGGCATATATTAACTCACCCAGAGAAGACACTGCTGAAAGGAGATACATAGTCCTCCCCACCAACTCCATTGCCAAACACGTTTCCAACATCTTTTCCAATACCTCATTCCAAGTACAGTGGTACCCCGGTTTTGCTCAATAATTCATTCCAGAAGGCTGTTCGAGTGCCGTTACCGAACGAATTTGTTCCCATAAGGACAAATGTAAATTAGATTAGTCCTTTTCAGAACCCCAAAAATACACTTACAACAGCACTTACAAAAATACACTTACATAATTGTTCGAGTTGGGAGCAGTACGAAATCCGGGGTACCACTGTATCTACCTCCACATCCACCACCATCAAGGACATTTCCAGTAATAGACAGGACAAGCTTCAATCCTCTGCAAGGGTATACATAATCCCTTGTAATAACTGCAGCAAATTATACGTTGGTGAAACATCCACAGACCTCCAAACAAGTATTTCAGAACACCAGTACGTAGGCTGATCGGACGATTTTGGAATGCCTGTGTTCAACACCGAAATTCACACAACCATTTAATCAACTACAGAAACGCAAGACTTATCGCCAGAGAAGAAAACAATACTGCAGAATCCTGGAATCATCACATATTTGTATATCCAACAACTTCAACCAAAACAATAACTACTATAACATAGCTGAACCTCTTGCCAGGAAACGTCCTCATTGTTATCCCACTTAACTACATTCACACCCGCCAGTCCCGTACAGGTCCTTATTAGATCCAACCTACCGAGCATTCTCCACCTGACTCCATCCTATAAATACTCATGTACCTATTTTTCACCTAGGTAGATCTCTTAGTGACTTCATAAAGCCCACTGTGTGGGCAAAACGTTGTCAATATAGGATCACATTATACTGTTTACATGAGAACATAAGAAATAAGGAACTCTGCAGCAGGCCTGTTGGCCCATACTAGGCAAGTCCTTCACATTCCATCCCACTAACAGAATATTTGCAAATATTCAATGCTACCCAAGAAATAAGCTTTGATAATTCTATTTAATCATGTGCAATTCCCTCTCAAATCAACCTCTCACTCATAAATTTATCCAACCTAAATTTGAAACTACCCAAGGTCCTTGCTTCAATAACCTACTAGGCAGACTGTTCCACTCATCAACTACCCTATTTCCAAACCAATATTTCCTATATCCTTTCTAAATCTAAACTTATCTAGTTTGAATCCATTATTGTGGGTTCTCTCTTGGAGAGATATCCTCAAGACCTTATTTATATCCCCTTTGTTAATACCCATTTTCCACTTGTATACCTCGATCATGTCTCCCCTCATTCTTCGTCTTACAAGTGAATGTAATTTTAAGGTCTTCAATCTTTCTTCATACAGAAGATTTATAATGCTATGTATTAATTTAGTCATTCTACGCTGAATGTTTTCTAACGAATTAATATCCATTCTGTAATATGGAGACCAGAACTGAGCTGTGTAATCTAGGTGAGGCCTTACTTGTAGGCAATTGTAGGCAAATTACTAGAGTCAATTATAGCTGATATTATTAGAAGCCATCTAGATAACCATAATTTGATTAATGATACCCAGCATGGATTCACGAGGGCCGTTTCCTGCCTATCTAATTTATTAACCTTCTTCAGTAAAGCTTTTGAGGCTGTTGATCACGATAAAGAATTCGATATTGTTTATTTAGACTTTAGTAAGGCTTTTGATAGAGTACCGCACCAGAGACTGTTAAAAAGTGGCAGCTCATGGCATTGGGGGAAAAGTGCTGTCATGGATCGAGTCATGGCTCACCAATAGGAAGCAGAGAGTGTGCATAAATGGGGTTAAATCCGAATGGGGACTTGTAACAAGTGGTGTTCCACAGGATCAGTCTTAGGCCCATTGTTATTTATAATATATATCAATGACCTTATGAGGGAATTACTAGTGATATGAGAAATTCGCCGACGACACGAAGATAGGTAGGATAATTGATTCAAACATAGATGTCATAGAACTTCAGAAGATTTAGACAAACTTAATTCGTGGTCAGAAAAGTGGCAGATGCAGTTCAATGTAGATAAATGCAGGTTCAAGCTCAGGAGTGTCCATAACCCAAGCACTTATAAGTTAAATAACGTAGAACTTAGCCATACAGATTGCGAGAAGGACTTGGGGGTGATGGTAAGCAGCAACCTTAAACCAAGACAGCAATGCCTAAGGTCAATGGCAAATAGATTACTGGGATTTATATCAATAAGTTTAGCAACAGAAGTCCAGAGGTTATATTACACTTTATACATCATTAGTAAGGCCTCACCTAGATTACGCAGCTCAGTTCTGGTCTCCATATTACAGAATGGCATAATTGTTAGAAAACATTCAGCGAGAATGACTAAATTAATATTAGCATTAGGAAATCTTCCTTACGAAGAAAGATTGAAGACCCTAAAATTACATTCATGTAAGACGTAGAAAAGAGGGGGGACATGATCGAGGTATACAAGTGGAAAATGGGTATTAAAAAAGGGATATAAATAAGGTCTTGAGGATATCTCTCCAAGAGAGAACCCAAAATGGATTCAAGTTAGATAAGTTTAGATTTAGAAAGGAATAAAGATTGGTTTGGAAAAGGGTAGTTGATGAGTGGGAACAGTCTGCCTAGTAGGGTTATTGAAGCTAGGACCTTGGGTGTTTCAAATTTGGTTGGATAAATTCATGAGGAGGGGGGGTTATTTGAGGATTCGATGGTGGGTAGAATTGTCAAACTTATTTCTTGGGTAGATTGAAAATGGTGAGCAAATATTCTGTTAGTGGGACGGATTGTGAAGGACTTGCTAGTATGGGCCAACAGGCCTCTGCAGTGTTCCTCCTTTCTTATGTTCTTATGTTCTTATGTAAGAAAGATTGAAGACCCTAAAATTCATTCCTTGTAAGATAGAATGAGGGGGGACATGACGAGGATAAAGGGAAAATGGGTATTAACAAAGGGGATATAAAAGGTCTTGAGGGTATCTCTCCCAAAGAGAACCCTAATGGATTCAAGTTAGATAAGTTTAGATTTAAAAGGATATAGGGAAAGTTTGGTTTGGAAATAGGGTAGTTGATGAGTGGAACAGTCTGCCTAGTAGGGTTTAAATAGGACCTTGGGTAGTTTAAAATTTAGGTTGGATAAATTCATGAGTGAGAGGGTGGAGGGGGACTCCCATGAGTTAGAATTGTCAAAGCTATTTTTGGGTAGCTTTGAAAATTGGGTTGAGCAAAATTCTGTTAGTGGGATGGATTGTGAAGGACCTGTAGTATGGGGCCACAGGGCCTGCTGCAGTGTTCTCCTTTTCTTATGTTCTTAGTTCCGTATAAAGCGTAATATAACCCTGGACTTCGTTGCTTACACTTTTGATATAAATCCCAGAATCGTTTGCCTTATTACGTATGCTTAGGCATTGCTGTCTTGGTTTGGTTGATGCTTAAAACCCCAAGTCTTTTTCTGAATCTGTTGGAAATTTCGTTATTTAATTA
>WNWK01049759.1:0-13095 GCA_009830355.1 Cherax destructor
AAAAGAAAAACAAAAATTTTTCTTTTTACATTTAGTAATTTATACAGAAAAAGGGGTTATAGCCCTTGCTCATTTAGTTTAACATTATTAATTTTTAATACACTAGCCATTTCCCAACTAGGTAGAGTGATTAAAAAAGAACAAAGAAATAATTTTATCACCATTCATTCAATAACTGCCTTACCAGAAGGATACAGACATCACAGTTCAAATGACCCACCAAACTGTAACATTCCACGTCCTTTATTCCTAAACGTTTCACCTTGTGTAGGCGAAACATTTCGGAATAAAGTTGCTAACTGTTGCCTATGTGTCTTACCTACCATACTGTATATGTACATATACTGCATATTGTACATTTTTCAACAAACCAGCCATAAAACACCTAGACAGGGTGACCCACAAAGAAATACTTATAGTATTATATACTATAGTACAGTGGACCCCGAGTTTCGGTCACCTCGGAAATTGAACAATTATGTAAGTTTAATATTGTAAGTGTTTTTGTATGTGTTTTTTTGGGGGTCTGAAAGGACTAATCTAATTTACATTTTTCCTTAAGGAACAAATTGTTCGTAATGGCACTTGAACAGCCTTCTAGAATGAATTATGACCAAACTGGGGTCCACTGTATATTGTATATACATAGTGGCAATGTTTCGCTCTCCAGGGCTTTGTCAAGCCATTACCTACAACTAATGTGACTTTATTGGGCAACTTTCGCTCCAGGAGCTTGACAAAAGCTCTGGAGATAAACCCAATAACATATTGTATATACTGTATCTACACCGTCGTATCTGCAAGCTTCTTTTCTAGGGAACGAATGGACTTGTCAGTTAAAAACAGAGTAGGAGAATTAGTAGATGGGGAGTTGGAGGTATTGGGTAGATGGCAGGAATATTTTGAGGAACTTTTAAATGTCGATGAAGAAAGGAGGCTGTAATTTCATGCACTGGTCAGGGAGGTATAACATCTTTCAGGAGTGAGGAAGAGCAGGATGTGAGTGTGGGGGAGGTGCGTGAGGCATTACGAAATGAAAGGGGGTAAAGCAGCAGGAACTGACGGGATCAAGACAGAAATATTAAAAACAGGGAAGATATTGTGTTGGAGTGGTTGGTATTTTTGTTTAATAATTGTATGAAAGAGGGGAAGGTACCAAAGGATTGGCAGAGAGTGTGTATAGTTCCTTTATATAAAAGGAAGGATGACAAAAGAGATTGTAAAAATTATAGGTTGGTAGACAGCAACCACCCAGGGAGGTACTACCATCCTGCCAGGTGACTGTGAAACAGAAACCTGAAACTGTTTTACATGATGGTAGGATTGCTGGTGTCTTTTTTTCTGTCTCATAAACATGCAAGATTTCAGGTACGTCTTGCTACTTCTACTTACACTTAGGTCACGCTACGCAAACATGTACACGTTTATGTATACACACTCATCTGAGTTTTCTTTGATTTTATCTTAATAGTTCTTGTTCTTATTGCTTTTCCTTTCATATCCATGGGGAAGTGGAATAAGAATCTTTCCTCCGTAAGCCATGCGTGTTGTAAAAGTCAACTAAAATGCCGGGAACAATGGGCTAGTAACCCCTTTTCCTGTATAGCTTACTAAAAAGAAAAAGAAGAACACCGTCAAAGTGGGATGTTTGAATGTGCGTGGATGTTGTGCGAATGATAAGAAAGAGATGATTGTAGATGTTATGAATGAAAAGAAGCTGGATGTCCTGGCTTTAAGTGAGACAAAGCTGAAGGGAGTAGGAGAGTTTCAGTGGGGAGAAATAAATGGGATTAGGTCAGGGGTTTCAAATAGAGTTAGAGCTAAAGAAGGAGTGCCATTAATGTTGAATAATCCGTTATGGCAGGTAAAGAAGGAGTATAAATGTATAAATTCAAGGATTATGTGGAGTAAAATAAAGGTTGGATGTGAAAAGTGGGTTATAGTAAGTGTTTATGCACCTGGAGAAGAGAGAAGTGTAGAGGAGAGAGAGAGATTTTGGGAAATGTTGAGTGAGTGTGTGGGGAGTTTTGAACCAAGTGAGAGAGTAATTGCGGTTGGGGATCTTAATGCTAAAGTGGGTAAAAATGTTGTGGAGGGAGTAGTAGGTAAATTTGGGGTGCCAGGGGTAAGTGTAAATGGGGAACCATTAATTGAGCTATGTGTAGAAAGAGGTTTGGTAATAAGTAATACATATTTTATGAAAAAGAGGATAAATAAATATACAAGGTATGATATAGCACGTAAGGAAAGTAGTTTGTTGGATTATGTATTGATGGATAAAAGGTTGATGGGTAGGCTTCAGGATGTACATGTTTATAGAGGGGCAACGGATATATCAGATCATTATTTGGTTGTAGCTACAGTTAGAGTAAAAGGTAGATGGGACAAAAAGAAAATGGCAACAGCAAGTAAGAGAGAGGTAAAAGTGTATAAACTAAGGGAGGAGGAAGTTAGGGTGAGATATAAGCAACTATTGGCAGAAAGGTGGGCTAGTGCAAGTATGAGTAGTGGGGGTTGAAGAGAGTTGGGATAGTTTAAAAATGCAGTATTAGAATGTGGGGCAGAAGTTTGTGGCTATAGGAGGGTGGGTGCAGGAGGAAAGAGGAGTGAGTGGTGGAATGAAGAAGTAAAGGGTGTGATAAAAGAGAAAAAGGTAGCTTATGAGAGGTTTTTACAAAACAGAAGTGTTAATAGAAGAGCAGAGTATATGGAGAGTAAAAGAAAGGTGAAGAATGGTGAGAGAGTGCAAAAGAAGAGCGGATGAAAGAATGGGAGAGGCTCTGTCAAGAAATTTTGCTGAAAACAAGAAAAAATTTTGGAGTGAGATAAACAAGGTAAGAAAGCCTAGGGAACGAATGGATTTGTCAGTTAAAAACAGAGTAGGGGTGTTAGTAGATGGGGAGCTGGAGGTATTGGATAGATGGCGGGAATATTTTGAGGAACTTTTAAATGTCGATGAAAAAAGGGAGGCGGTAATTTCATGTACTGGCCAGGGAGGTACACCATCGTTTAGGAGTGAAGAAGAGCAGGATGTGAGTGTGGGGGAGGTGCGTGAGGCATTACGTAGAATGAAAGGGGGTAAAGCAGCTGGAATTGACGGAATCATGACAGAAATGTTAAAAGCAGGGGGGATATAGTGCTGGAGTGGTTGGTATTTTTGTTTAATAAATGTATGAAAGAGGGGAAGGTACCTAGGGATTGGCAAAGAGCATGTATAGTTCCTTTATATAAAGGGAAGGGGGATAAAAGAGAGTGTAAAAATTATAGGGGAATAAGTTTACTGAGTATACCAGGTAAAGTGTATGGCAGGGTTATTATTGAAAGAATTAGAGGTAAGACAGGGAGTAGGATTGCAGATGAGCAAGGAGGCTTTAGAGTGGGTAGGGGATGTGTAGATCAAGTGTTTACAGTGAAGCATATATGTGAACAGTCTACCTGGAGTCTACCTGGAGAGAATTCCAGGGGTCAACGCCCCCGCGGCCCGGTCTGTGACCAGGCCTCCTGTTGGACCAGAGCCTGATCAACCAGGCTGTTACTGCTGGCCGCACGCAGTCCAACGTACGAACCACAGCCCGGCTGATCAGGTACCGACTTGAGGTGCCTGTCCAGTGCCTGCTTGAAGACAGCCAGGGGCTTGTTGGCAATCCCCATGATGTATGCTGGGAGGCAGTTGAACAATCTTGGGCCCCTGACACTTATTGTGTTGTCCCTCAACATGCTAGTGGCACCCCTGCTCTTCATTGGGGGATGTTACATCGCCTGCCGAGTCTTTGCTTTCGTAGGGAGTGATTTTGTGTGCAAGTTTGGTACTAAGCCCTCGAGAATTTTCCATGTGTATATAATAATGTATCTCTCCCGCCTGCATTCTAGAGAGTAGAGGTTTAGGAACTTCAAGCGTTCCCAGTGAAGGTTCTCTGCACATTTTCAAGGTCAGCAATTTCACCCGCCTTGAAAGGTGCAGTTAGTGTGCAGCAATATTCCAGCCTAGATAGAACAAGTGATCTGTAAACTGTCAACATGGGCTTCGCATCCCTGGTTTTGAAGGTTCTCATTATCCATCCTGTCATTTTTCGAGCAGATGCAATTGCTACTTTGTTATGGTCCTTGAAGGTGAGATCCTCTGACATGATCACTCCCAGGTCTTTGACATTAGTTTTTCGCTCTATTGTGTGGTTGGAATTAGTTTTGTACTCCGATGAGATTTTAATTTCTTCACGTTTTTCCGTATCTGAGTAATTGAAATTTCTCATTATTGAACTTCATATTGTTTTCTGCAGCCCATTTAAAGATTTGGTTTATGTCTGCTTGGAGTCTTGCAGTGTCTTCAACGGTGGACACTGTCATACAGATTCGGGTGTCATCTGCAAAGGAAGACACAGCACTGTGGCTTATATCACTGTCAATGTCTGATATGAGGATGAGGAATAGGATGGGTAAAGGTAGAGACATTTTTATTGCATTTAGGATTTAGAAAAGGCATATGATAGAGTGGATAAGGGAGCAATGTGGCAAATGTTGCAAGTGTATGGAATAGGTAGTAAGTTACTGAAGGCTGTAAAGAGCTTTTATGAGGATAGTGAGGCTCAGGTTAGGGTGTGTAGGAGAGAGGGAGATTACTTCCCGGTAAAAGTAGGTCTTAGACAGGGATGTGTAATGTCACCATGGTTGTTTAATATATTTATAGATGGGGTTGTAAAAGAAGTAAATGCTAGGGTGTTGGGGAGAGGGGTGGGATTAAATTATGGAGAATTAAATGCAAAATGGGAGTTGACACAGTTACTTTTTGCTGATGATACTGTGCTTATGGAGATTCTAAAGAAAAGTTGCAAGGTTAGTGGACGAGTTTGGGAGAGTGTGTAAAGGTAGAAAGTTAAAAGTGAACATAGATAAGAGTAAGGTGATGAGGGTATCAAACGATTTAAATAAAGAAAAATTGGATATCACATTGGAGAGAGGGATTATGGAAGAAGTAAATGTTTTCAGATATTTGGGAGTTGACGTGTCAGCGGAAGGGTTTATGAAGGATGAGGTTAACCATAGAATTGATGAAGAAAAAAAGGTGAGTGGTACGTTGAGGTATCTGTGGAGACAAAAAACGTTATCCATGGAGGCAAAGAAGGGAATGTACGAAAGTATAGTGGTACCAACACTCTTATATGGGTGTGAAGCATGGGTTGCAAATGCTGCAGTGAGGAGGAGGCTGGAGGCAGTGGATATGTCTTGTCTAAGGGCAATGTGTGGTGTAAATATTATGCAGAAAATTCATAATGTGGAAATTAGGAGGTGTGGAGATACTAAAAGTATTTGTCAGAGGGCTGAAGAGGGGTTGTTGAGGTGGGTTGGTCATTTAGAGAGAATGGATCAAAGTAGAATGACTTGGAGAGCGTATAAGTCTGTAGGGGAAGGAAGGCGGCGTAGGGGTCATCCTAGAAAAGGTTGGAGGGAAGGGGTAAAGGAGGAATTGTGGGCGAGGGGCTTGGACTTCCAGCAAGCATGTGTGAGCGTGTTAGATAGGTGTGAATGGAGACGAATGGTTTTTGGGACATGACGATCTGTTGGAGTGTGAGCAGGGTAACATTTTGTGAAGGGATTCAGGGAAACCAGTTAATTGATTTAGTTGGACTTGAGTCCTGGAAATGGGAAGTACAATGCCTGCACTTTAAAGGAGGGGTCTGGGATAGTGACAGCTTGGAGGGACAATTCTCAGCTGTCGTATCTGAGCTCCTCTGCAAAGACAGTGATTATGTATGAATGTGGTGAAAGTGTTGAATGATGATGAAAGTATTTTCTTTTTGGGGATTTTCTTTCTTTTTGGGTCACCCTGCCTCGGTGGGAGACGGCCGACTTGTTGAAAAAAAAAAAAATCAGGTAAAGTGTACGGTAGGGTTATTATTGAAAGAATTAGAGGTAAGACAGAGGGTAGGATCGCAGATGAGCAAGGAGGTTTTAGAGTGGGTAGGGGACGTGTAGATCAAGTGTTTACATTGAAGCTTATATGTGAACAGTATTTAGATAAAGGTATGGAAGTTTTCATTGAATTTATGGATTTAGAAAAAGCATATGATAGAGTGGATAGGGGAGCAATGTGGCAGATGTTGCAAGTGTATGGAATAGGTAGTAAGTTACTGAATGCTGTAAAGAGTTTTTATGAGGATAGTGAGGCTCAGGTTAGGGTGTGTAGGAGAGAGGGAGATTACTTCCCGGTAAAAGTAGGTCTTAGACAGGGATGTGTAATGTCACCATGGTTGTTTAATATACAGTGGTACCTCTACTTACGAGCAGCTCCCAACTCGAACAATTATGTAAGTGTATTTTTGTAGGTGCTCTTGTAAGTGTATTTATGGGGGTCTGAAATGGATTAATCTAATTTTTATTATTTCTTATGGGAAAAAATTCCTTCGGTATCGGCACTTGAATAGCGGTCTGGAACGAATTTTGCTTGTAAGTAGAGGTACCACTGTATCTTTAGATGGGGTTGTAAAAGAAGTAAATCCTAGGGTGTTGGGGAGATTGGTGGGATTAAATTATGTGGAATCAAGTACAAAATGGGAGTTGACACAATTACTTTTTGCTGATGATACTGTGCTTATAGGAGATTCTAAAGAAAAGTTGCAAAGGTTAGTGGACGAGTTTGGGAGGGTGTGTAAAGGTAAAAAGTTGAAAGTGAACATAGATAAGAGTAAGGTGATGAGGGTATCAAACGATTTAAATAAAGAAAAATTGGATATCACATTAGAGAGAGGGATTATGGAAGAAGTGAATGTTTTCAGATATTTGGGAGTTGACTTGTCAGTGGATGGTTTTATGAAGGATGAGGTTAACCATAGAATTGATGAAGGAAAAAAGGTGAGTGGTGCGTTGAGGTATCTGTGGAGACAAAAAATGTTATCCATGGAGGCAAAGAAGGGAATGTACGAAAGTATAGTGGTACCAATACTCTTATATGGGTGTGAAGCATGGGTTGCAAATGCTGCAGCGAGGAGGTGGCTGGAGGCAGTGGAGATGTCCTGTCTAAGGGCACTGTGTGGTGTAAATATTATGCAGAGAATTCGGAGTGTGGAAATTAGGAGGAAGTGCGGAGTTACTAAAAGTAATAGTCAGAGGGCTGAAGAGGGGTTGTTGAGGTGGTTTGGTCATTTAAAGAGAATGGATCAAAGTAGAATGACTTGGAGAGCATATAAATCTGTAGGGGAAGGAAGGAGGGGTAGGGGTCGTCCTCGAAAAGGTTAGAGAGAAGGGGTAAAGGAGGTTTTGTGGGCGAGGGGCTTGGACTTCCAGCAAGAGTGTGTGTGAGTGTGTTAGATAGGAGTGAATGGAAACGAATGGTTTTTGGGACCTGATGAGCTGTTGGAGTGTGAGCAGGGTAATATTTAGTGAAGGGATTCAGGGAAACCGGTTATTGATTTAGCCAGACTTGAGTCCTGGAAATGGAAAGTACAAACACTGATATATAATAATAATAATAATATTTTTATTTCGATGCATGTTACAAGTGTACATTGTTATTGGTAGTTACAATTATAAAACTGTAATGCAAGGAGAGCCACTGGCATGCCATGGCATTAGGGGCAGCTTATTCTAAAGACTTATTCACTAAGTACTTAATACTAGAGAAATTGATTGATGAGTTTATTCTAGTTATGTATTATTTCAAAGTACTATATGATTATACATACTATTAAAAGACAATACTAGAGAAATTGGTTGAGTTTAATCTAGTTGTATATTTTATTTCAAGTTACAATATGTTGATGCTATACTAGTATAATAACAATACTAGAAAAATTTATTGAGTTTCTTCTAGTTATATAATTTATCTCAAATTAACAAAATGATGATACTATACTATTTTAAATGACAATATGATGATATGAAATTGCAACAAGTGTTAAGGAGGATGACAATATAAGACAGATTATCTTAAGTATATACAGTGGACCCCCGGCTAACGAACACCCCGGAAATCGTACAATTATGTAAGTATAATATTGTAAGTGCTTGTGGAAGTGTATTTTTGGGGGTCTGAAATAGACTAACCTACGTGACATTATTCCTTAAGGAAGTAAATTCGTTCGGTAATGGCACTTGAGCAAGCTTCTGGAATGAAGTTTTTACGTTACTCGGGGGTCTACTGTACCACTAAATAAAATACACACTGGAAAAACAAGCTATTATTGGGACAATATTTATCTCGGTCAGATCCTAATTATGACTTAATAAAACTCAACAGTGAAAAATGTTGTGCCAATAAAAGTTCTGCAACTCATCTTTTTCTTCACTATTGTCGACATGACACTATTTAGACTCACTGATATACCCCAGGGAAAGTTACTACAGCACTACATTGTGTGGTAGTAGAGGGTGTGTGGTGGTGGGTGTGGTAGTAGAGAGTGTGTGGTAGTGGTGGGTGTAGTAGCAGAGGCTGTGTGGTAGTAGAGGGTGTGTGGTAGTGGTGGGTGTGGTAGTAGAGGGTGTGTGGTAGTAGAGGGTGTGTGGTAGTGGTGGGTGTGGTAGTAGAGTGTGTGGTAGTGGTGGGTGTAGTAGCAGAGGCTGTGTGGTAGCAGAGGGTGTGTGGTAGTGGTGGGTGTGTGGTAGTGGTGGGTGTGGTAGTGGTGGGTGTGTGGTAGTGGTAGGTGTGGTAGTAGAGGGTGTGTGGTAGTGGTGGGTGTGGTAGTAGAGAGTGTGTGGTAGTGGTGGGTGTGGTAGCAGAGGCTGTGTGGTAGTAGAGGGTGTGTGGTAGTGGTGGGTGTGGTAGTAGAGGGTGTAGTAGTAGAGGATGTGTGGTAGATGTGTGTGGCAGTGGTGGGTGTGGTAGTAGAGGGTGTGTGGTAGTGGTGGGTGTGGTAGTAGAGGGTGTAGTAGTAGAGGATGTGTGGTAGATGTGTGTGGCAGTGGTGGGTGTGGTAGTAGAGGGTGTATGGTGGTGGTGGGTGTGGTAGTAGAGGGTGTAGTAGTAGAGGATGTGTGGTAGATGTGTGTGGCAGTGGTGGGTGTGGTAGTAGAGGGTGTGTGGTAATGGTGTTTGTGGTAGTAGAGGGTGTGTGGTAGTAGACAGTGTGTGTTAGTAGAGGGTGTGTGGTAGTGGTGTGTGGTAGTGGTGGGTGTGGTAGTAGAGGGTGTGTGGTGGTGGTGGGTGTGGTAGTAGAGGGTGTAGTAGTAGAGGGTGTAGTAGTAGAGGATGTGTGGTAGATGTGTGTGGCAGTGGTGGGTGTGGTAGTAGAGAGTGTATGGTGGTGGTGGGTGTGGTAGTAGAGGGTGTGTGGTAATAATAATAATAATAATAATAATAATAATAATAATTTTTATTTCTATGCATGTTACAAGTGTACAATGTTATTGGTAGTTACAATTATAAAACAATTATAAAACTGTAATGCAAGGAGAGCCACTGGCATGCCATGGCATTAGGGGCAGTTTATTCTAGAGACTTATTCACTAAGTACTTAATGCTAAAGAAATTGATTGAGTTTATTCTAGTTCTGTATTATTTAAATTATTATATGGTTATACATACTATTAAAAGACAATACAAGAGAAATTGGTTGAGTTTAATCTAGTTGTATAATTTATTTCAAGTTACAGTATGTTGATGCTATACTAGTATAATAACAATACTAGAAATTGTTTTTAGAGTTTCTTCTAGATATATATTTTATTTCAAATTAAGAAAATGATGATACTATAAGATTTTAAATGACAATATGATGGACAATATGATGGTGTTTGTGGTAGTAGAGGGTGTGTGGTAGTAGAGGGTGTGTGGTAGAGGTGTGTGGTAGAGGTGCATGGTGGTGGTGGGTGTGGTAGTATAGGGTGTGTGGTAGATGTGTGTGGCAGTGGTGGGTGTGGTAGTAGAGAGTGTATGGTGGTGGTGGGTGTGGTAGTAGAGGGTGTGTGGTAGTGGTGTGTGGTAATGGTGTTTGTGGTAGTAGAGGGTGTGTGGTAGAGGTGTGTGGTAGAGGTGCGTGGTGGTGGTGGGTGTGGTAGTAGAGGGTGTGTGGTGGTGGTGGGTGTGGTAGTAGAGGGTGTGGTAGTAGAGGGTGTGTGGTAGTAGAGGGTGTGTGGTAGTAGAGGGTGTGTGGTAGTGGTGGGTGTGGTAGTAGAGGGTGTGTGGTAGTGGTGGGTGTGGTAGTAGAGGGTGTGTGGTAGTGGTGGGGGTAGTGGTGGGTGTGGTAGTAGAGGGTGTGTGGTAGTGGTGGGGGATAGTAGGAGTTCTGAGTAAGGTTGACCATCAAGTCAGAGGCAGTACAGGTACAACATAGATTTTACGGACACTGATGGTCCGGAACCATACAAATTTATGAGCATGAACTTGAAATTCCAGCGGCAGTGTATTTACCACCAAACTGTACGTCACTTATCCAACCCCAAGACCAAGGAATACTGCGCTCTCTAAGAGCGTAAAAATGAGTAATCCGGAAAGGCTTTGGAACCAAAGGTCCGGAAAATCGATGTTGTACCTGTATTATTAAATTTAGAAGGAATCAATAAACCCGTATGGGGCATACAAGGAAGGGAAGAACAGGTCCGATTCCTTGGATAAGTAGCCTCTCACTGGCATCAATGCACCACCCTTGTAGCAATTATTACAATATTTACATTATTAACATTACAGTAATGTATAATTTCCTCAATGAGAGAACAATGTAAATTTTTTCACATACATTTGACTAAGATCACTGTCTTATCCAATAAATTATTTGTAAATATGTTAACATGATAACAAAACAACAAAGGCCTAGTATAACAATGTTGTTAGCTGGACGCAGAGAGTGTACTGAAGGTGCAGTGCTGTAAATACCGCAATATGGACACTGGTACGAGCCACACACTTCACATATATCAAGTAATGCCAATGGTGTTGCATTAATCATCACCATTTCGAAGTGTTCTGTTGAGAGAAAAATTTGTGTAAGCTATAAATACAAAAGATTCCATAAGATTTATAAAATACACTACAAGATAAGGTGTATGCAATTAAATTCATAAGTCTGAGTAGACAATAGACAGCATGTATGATGTAGTGAGGGAGGTGAAAATACAAGGACCCCAATGGAAATAAGTCACTTTGTCTGGCTTTTTTAGGTTATCCTAGGTAATTTACACTATGTATGATAATTGTTCTTATGTGTACCTGTGCCTAAATAAACTTACAGTGTGATGGCAGTGCTGTAGCAGCTGTTGGTGTGTACTGACTCACGAAATAGGAAATGACACGATTTCTAACAAACCATACCATGGGCGGGGTTAGAACCCGCAATCAGAGACTCTCTGATCGCGGGTTCTAACCCCGCCCGTGGTATGGTTTGGTTGGTGTGTAGTGTGATGGCAGTGCTGTAGCAGGTGTTGGTGTGTAGTGTGTGGTCAGTGAAGTAGTAGCTGTTGGTGTGTAGTGTGTGGTCAGTGTTGTAGCAGGTGTTGGTGTGTAGTGTGTGGTCAGTGCTGTAGCAGGTGTTGGTGTGTAGTGTGTGGTCAGTGCTGTAGTAGCTGTTGGTGTGTAGTGTGTGGTCAGTGCTGTAGCAGGTGTTGGTGTGTAGTGTGTGGTCAGTGCTGTTGCAGGTGTTGGTGTGTAGTGTGTGGTCAGTGCTGTAGCAGGTGTTGGTGTGTAGTGTGTGGTCAGTGCTGTAGCAGGTGTTGGTGTGTAGTGTGTGGTCAGTGAAGTAGTAGCTGTTGGTGTGTAGTGTGCGGTCAGTGCTGTAGCAGGTGTTGGTGTGTAGTGTGTGGTCAGTGCTGTAGCAGGTGTTGGTGTGTAGTGTGTGGTCAGTGCTGTAGTAGATGTTGGTGTGTAGTGTGTGGTCAGTTCACCTATATGTTTCACTGTAAACACTTGGTCTACACACCCCCTACCTTTCCTAAAGCCCCCTTGTTCATCTGCTATCCTGCTTTCTGTCTTACTCTTAATTCTTTCAATAATAACTCTACCATACACTTTACCAGGTACACTCAACAGACTTATTCCCCTAAAATTTTTTGCACTCTCTTTGTCCCCTTTGCCTTTATACAAAGGAACATACACGCCTCTGCCAATCCTAGGTACCTTACCCTCTTCCATACATTTATTAAATAATAGCACCAACCACTCCAAAACTATATCCCCACCTGCTTTTAACATTTCTATCTTTATCCCATCAATCCCAGCTGCCTTACCCCTTTCATTCTACCCACTGCCTCACAAACTTCCCTACACCCACAACTGGCTCTTCCACACTCCTACAAGATGTTATTCCTCCTGCCCTACACACGAAATCACAGCTTCCCTGTCTTCATCAACATTTAACAACTCCTCAAAATATTCTCTCCATCTTCCCAATACCTCTAACTCTCCATTTAATAACTCTCCTCCTCTATTTTTAACTGTCAAATCCATTTGTTCTCTAGGCTTCCTCAACTTATTAATCTCATTCCAAAACTTTTTCTTATTTTCAACAAAATTTGCTGATAACATCTCACCCACTCTCTCATCTGCTCTCTTTTACATTGCTTCACCACTCTTTAACCTCTCTTTTTCTCCATATACTCTTCCCTCCTTGCATCACTTCTACTTGTAAAAACCTCTCATATGCTAACTTTTTCTCCCCTTTCTACTCTCTTTACATCATCATTCCACCAATCGCTCCTCTTCCCTCCCGCACCCACTCGCCTGTAACCACAAACTTCTGCTGAACACTCTAACACTACATTTTTTAAAACTACCCCATACATCTTCAACCCCATTGCCTACACTCTCACTAGCCCATCTATCCTCCAATAGTTGTTTATATCTTACCCTAACTGCCTCCTTTTAGTTTATAAACCTTCACCTCTCTCTTACTTACTGATTCTATTTTCCTTGTATCCCATCTACCTTTTACTCCCACTGTAGCTATAACTAAAAAGTGATCTGATATATCTGTGGCCCCTCTATAAACATGTACATCCTGAAGTCTACTCAACAGTCTTTTATCCACCAATACATAGTCCAACAAACTACTGTCATTACGCCCTACATCATATCTTGTATACTTATTTATCCTCTTTTTCTTAAAATATGTATTACCTATAACTAAACCCTTTCTATACAAAGTTCAATCAAGGGCCCATTATCATTTACACCTG
>WNWK01049760.1:0-13094 GCA_009830355.1 Cherax destructor
AAATGTGCAGGGAAGCCAAAACCAAGTGTGCCAGGGAATGGAAGAGGCACAGAAGGCAAAGGACCCAGGAGAAAAAGGGAGACAGTCGAGAGCCAAAATGATTATGCACAGGTAAGAAGGGAAGCCCAAAGACAGTACAGAGAATGACATAGCAGCGAAAGCCAAATCTGACCCTAAGCTATTGTACAGCCACATCAGGAGGAGAACAACATTCAAGGACCAGGTGATCAGGCTGAGGAAGGAAGGAAGGAAGGAAGGATGGGAGGTCACATGAAATAACCGCGAAGTGTGTGAGGAGCTCAACATGAGATTCAAAGAGGTGTTCACAGTGGAGATAGAAGGGCCTCCAGAAAGGAGGAGAGGTAGGGTACACCATCAGGTGCTGGACACAATACACACAACTGAGGAGGAAGTGAAGAGGCTACTAAGCGAGCTAGATACCTCAAAGGCGATGGGGCCGGATAACATCTCACCATGGGTCCTGAGAGAGGAGCAGAGGAGCTGTGTTACCCTTAACAACAATCTTCAACACATCTATCGAAACAAGGCAACTACCTGAGGTATGGAAGACAGCAAATGTAGTTCCAATTTTTAAAAAGGAGACAGGAACGTAGCACTAAACTACAGACCAGTGTCACTGACATGTATAGTATGCAAGGTCATGGAGAAGATAATCAGGAGAAGAGTGGTGGAGCAGATAGAAAGGAATGATCTTATCAACGACGGCCAACACGGTTTCAGGGACGGGAAATACTGTGTCACAAACTTTCTGGAGTTCTAAGACAGGGTGACAGCAGTACGACAAGAGAGAGAGGGGTGGGTAGATTTCATATTCTTGGACTGTAAGAAGGCGTTCGACACAGTTCCACACAAGAGATTAGTGCAGAAGCTGGAGGACCAGGCAGGGGTAACAGGAAGCCACTCCAATGGATCAGGGAATACCTGTCAGGAAGACAGCAGCGAGTCATGGTACGTGGCGAGGTGTCAGAGTGGGCGCTGGTGACAAGCGAGGTTCCACAGGGGTCAGTCCTAGGACCGGTGCTGTTTCTGGTATTTGTGAACGACATGACGGAAGGAATAGACTCCGAAGTGTCCCTGTTTGCAGATGATGTGAAGTTGATGAGAAGAATTCAATCGGACGAGGACCAGGCAGAACTACAAAGGATCTGGACAGGCTGGAAGCCTGGTCCAGCAATTAGCTCCTGGAGTTCAACCCCACCAAGTGCAAAGTCATGAAGATTGGGGAAGGATAAAGAAGACCGCAGACGGAGTACAGTCTAGGGGCCAGAGACTACAAACCTCAATCAAGGAAAAGATCTTGGGGTGAGTATAACACCAGGCACATCTCTTGAGGCGCACATCAAACCAAATAACTGCTGCAGCATATGGGCGCCTAGCAAACCTAAGAACAGCATTCCGATATCTTAATAAAGAATCGTTCAGGACCCTGTACACTGTGTACGTTAGGACCATACTGGAGTATGCAGCAGCAGTTTGGAACCCACACCTAGACAAGCACGTAAAGAAGCTAGAGAAAATGCAAAGGTTTGCAACAAGACTAGTCCCAGAGCTACGGGGTATGTCCTACGAGGAGAGGTTAAGGGAAATCGACCTGACGACACTGGAGGACAGGAAAGATAGGGGGGACATGACATGGACAAAGACAGAATGTTCCAGAGATGGGACACAGCAACAAGGGGACACAGTTGGAAGTTGAAGACTCGGATGAATCACGGAGATGTTAGGATGTATTTCTTCAGTCACAGAGTGGTCGGGAAGGGGAATAGTTTGGGAAGTGATGTAGTGGAGGAGGTTCCATACATAACTTTAAGAAGAGGTATGATAAAGCTCATGGCGCAGGGAAAGTGACCCGGTAGCGGCCAGTGAAGAGGTGGGGCCAGGAGCTGTGACTCGACCCCTGCAACCACAACTAGGTGAGTACTGACACACTGTTACAAAATGACACGATATCTATTAGTAATAGACATCTCCAGTGAACACTAGAAAGGAAAGCCCTTCTAGCATCCAGCCTGTTACTGGGCTTTTGCAACAAAGTCAGTATCCTGGTTCAGTTATCCAGCATATTCAATAAGCTTCAAGAGGATTACAACTAGTAGGGTACTAACCAAAGCATAAAATTTAATATGTTTATTAAATAAGTTAGTGTCTAGGGTAAATAAATGTACATATAATAAGGATGTTCATTAAGTTATGAATTAGGAGGTTAATTAGGAGGGTAGCTCCTACACTGCTCTCATATACAATAAGTCTGTGCTGAGGGCACATATATCTAAATGACTGACGTACCATCAGGTACAATGTCAGCAATTACAATAATATATACAAATAAGAATAAATGTGTGTATGAGTGTGCTCCCGGTAACTCTAAGACTCAACTCATCCAGTGTACGACTGAACTTCTCATAAGCTAGCTGCTCTAACAACTTGACAATCAGAACAGCTTGATTGTCCAGTAAAATGACCAATTCGCAGAACAGCACTATAACAGGCAACAGCAACACAGCGTCAGGAACAAGGAGATAGAAAATCGACCCTAACTGGGGACCATCAGTAGATCCTCCAAAACAGTCACAAAACTCCCTTTCTACTGAAGCTAGGTTCAGCATAAACAATCCCAAACTGTGGCTGTGCACAGATGCCTTATCGAAGTAGGTCCAGAGCTATAGCAAGAGACCTGAGTTGTATCAGAGTGTCAATGTGACACACAACCCAGCACAACGTCGAAAATCACTGTCTAGTCTATCCTCTGTGAACAGAGTTACACAGAGTTCTGAGAAGTATGATTCGTCTCACAAGCGAATACATACTCTACCCAACAGAGTCTAAAATCGAGAAACAACGGAGAAGTGGCAGATGCAGTTTAATATAGATAAATGCAAAAGTTTTAAATATTGGACAGGACAATAACCATGCCACATATAAACTAAATAATGTAGATCTTAATACTACTGATTGCGAAAAGGATTTAGGAGTTCTGGTTAGCAGTAATCTAAAACCAAGACAGCAGTGCATAAGTGTTCAAATAAAGCTAACAGAATCCTTGGCTTCATATCAAGAAGCATAAATAATAGGATTCCTCAGGTTGTTCTTCAACTCTATATATCCTTGGTTAGGCCTCATCTAGATTATGCTGCACAGTTTTGGTCACCGTATTACAGAATGGATATAAATGCTCTGGAAAACGTACAGAGGAGGATGACAAAGTTGATTCCATGTATCAGAAATCTTCCCTATGAGGATAGACTGAGGCCCCTGAATCTGCACTCTCTAGAAAGGCGTAGAATTAGGGGGGATATGATTGAGGTGTATAAATGGAAAACAAGAATAAATAAAGGAGATGTAAATTGCGTGCTAAAAATATTTAGTATTGACAGGACTCGCAGCAATGGCTTTAAGTTGGATAAATTCAGATTCAGGAAGGATATAGGAAAGCATTGGTTTGGTAATAGAGTTGTCGATGAGTGGAACAAACTCCCGAGTACAGTTATAGAGGCTAAAACGTTGTGTAGCTTTAAAAATAGGCTAGATAAATATATGAGTGGGTGCGGGTGGGTGTGAGTTGGACCTGACTAGTTTGTGCTACTAGGTCAGATGCCGTGCTCCTTCCTTAAGTGAATGTAACCTGACCTGGCTGGGTCGGGGCATTGGCTTAAGCCGGTGGGAGACTTGGACCTGCCTCGCATGGGCCAGTAGGCCTGCTGCAGTGTTCCTTCTTTCTTATGTTCTTAAATAGGAGTGAGGTGTTGACTCGACGATGGTCAGCAGGCCAGAGAGAGAGAGGGAAGAGAAACAACCACCCAGCTCAGGTGTGGTCAGCGACTGACTCCTCCCAGCAACTAGACGCCGGCAGTATAACAGTAGTTTGCCAACTCCAAGACAGTTACGACACACTCGTGCACTATATAAAATGTTACATCCTACCTAATAAATATAGCTAAGTCAAATAAAAGTCCAATAATAATATAAAGCAAGATATTAACGATTTAGCTATTATCGAGAATATCAGCAATATAAAATTATAGAAAATAGAAAATATACATATAAATTGAGGCCCAATCTTGGGGGCGCAATACACACACACACACACACACACACACACACACACACACACACACACACACACACACACTGATCGCAGATGATGTGAAATTTATGAGGAGAATTAAATCGACGAGGATCAGGCAGGACTACAAAGAGATCTGGACAGGCTGCAAGCCTGTCCAGCAACTGGCTTCTCGAATTTAATCCCGTCAAATCCAAAGTGATGAAGATCGGGGAAGGGAAAGAAGACCGCAGATAGTGTACAGGCTAGGTGGACAATGTCTGCAAACCTCGTTAAAGGAGAAACACCTTGGGGTGAGTATAACAGCAAGCACGTCTCCGGAAGCACACATCAACCAGATAACTGCGGCAGCATATGGGCGACTGACAAATCTAAGATTAGCGTTCCAATACCTTAATAAGAAGTCGTTCAAGACACTGTACACCGTGTATGTCAGGCCCATACTAGAGTATGCAGCACCAGTTTGGAACCCACACCTGGTCAAGCACGTCAAAAAATTAGAGAAAGTGCAAAGGATTGTGACAAGGTTACTTCCAGATCTCAGGGGAATGTCCTACGACGAAAGGTTAAGGGAAATCGACCTGACAACACTGGAGGATAGGAGGGTTAGAGGAGACATGATAACGACATACAAAATACTGCGGAAAATTGACAAGGTAGATAGTGGCAGGATGTTCCAGAGATGGGACACAGAAACAAGGGGGCACAATTGGAAGTTGAAAACTCAGATGAGTCAAAAAGATGTTAGGAAGCATTTCTTCAGCCACACAGTAGTCAGGAAGTGGAATAGTCTAGCAAGTGATGTAGTGGAGTCAGGAACCATACATAGCTTTAAGACGAGGTATCATAAAGCTCATGGAGCAGGGAGAGAAGGGACCCAGTAGTGGACAGTGAAGAGGCAGGGCCAGGAGCTGAGTCTTGACCCCTGCAACCATAATTAGGTGAGTACACACACACACACACACACACACACACACACACACACACACACACAAGAGAGAGAGAGAGGGGTAGGTAGATTGCATTGTCTTGGACTGTAAGAAGGCGTTTGACACTGTTCCACACAAGAGATTAGTGCAAAAGCTGGAGGACCAGACAGGGATAACAGGGAAGGCACAACAATGGATCAGGGAATACCTGTCAGGAAGACAGCAGCGAGTCATGGTACGTGGCGAGGTGTCAGAGTGGGCGCCGGTGACGACCGGGTGCCATAGGAACAAGTCCTAGGACCAGTGCTGTTTCTGGTATTTGTTAACTACATGACAAAAGAAATAGACTCCGAAGTGTCCCTGTTTGCAGATGATGTGAAGTTGATGAGAATTCAATCGAACGAAGACCAGGAAGAACTACAGAGGAATCAGGACAGACTTCAGGCCTGGTCCTGCAACTGGCTCCTGGAATTCAACCCCACCAAGTGCAAAGTCATGAAGATTGGGGAAGGGCAAAGAAGACCACAGACGGAGTACAGTCTAGGGGGGCAGAGCCTACAAACCTCACTCAAGGAAAAGGATCTTGGGGTGAGTATAACACTGGGCATATCTCCTGCGGCGCACATCTACCAAATAACTGCTGCAGCATACAGACGCCTGGCAAACCTAAGAACAGCATTCCGACATCTTAATAAGGAGTCATTCAGGACCCTGTACACTGTGTACGTTAGGCCCATACTGGAGTATGCAGCGCCAGTTTGGAACCCCTCACCTAGCCAAGGATGTAAGGAAACTAGAGAAAGTGCAAAGGATTGCAACAAGACTAGTCCCGGAATTAAGGGATATGTCCTACGAGGAGAGATTACGGGATATTGACCTGACGATACTGGAAGACAGGAGAGATAGAGGGGATATGATAACATAAAAAATACTGAGGGGAATTGACAAGGTGGACAGACACAGAATGTTCCAGAGATTGGACACAGCAACAAGGGGACACAGTTGGAAGTTGAAGACTCAGATGAATCACAGGGATGTTAGGAAGTATTTCTTCAGTCATAGAGTGGTCAGGAAGTGGAATAGTTTGGGAAGCGATGTAGTGGAGGCAGGCTCCATACACAGCTTTAAGGAGAAGTATAATTAAGCTCATGAAGCGGGTAGAGTGGCCAGTGAGGAGGCGGGGCCAGGAACTGTGACTCGACCCCTGCAACCACAACTAGGTGAGCACACACATATTGTCATACTGAATAAGTAAAACTTGCTGTTTTGGCTTAAATAGCAACGCACTTCTTGCCGAATAAGGCAAGCGAAAATTTGTGCATGCAATAATTTCGCCAAAATTATGAACCTAACAAATAAAATATATTTCATTGTTTGTTTTTTATTACATTATTGTAAACTTATCTAAAATATATATAGTTGGATTAGACTAAATTAAATGGCGCTTGTTATAATAAGGTTAGGTAAGTTTTCTAAAGTTCTTTTGGTACAATTTTTTTTATTTTTACATTTCCGTAAATGAAAAAAATATATATATATTTAAACGTATAAGATAAAATTTTAGAAAGAACTTAATTTTAACCTATTTCTTGCTAATTGATCAATTTTACCTCTTCTCCCTGCTTGCCTCCTGCCTCTGCTTGCCTCCTGCCTCTGCTTGCCTCCTGCCTCTGCTTGCCTCCTGCCTCTGCTTGCCTCCTGCCTCTGCTTGCCTCCTGCCTCTGCTTGCCTCCTGCCTCTGCTTGCCTCCTGCCTCTGCTTGCCTCCTGCCTCTGCTTGCCTCCTGCCTCTGCTTGCCTCCTGCCTCTGCTTGCCTCCTGCCTCTGCTTGCCTCCTGCCTCTGCTTGCCTCCTGCCTCTCTGCTCCTGCCTGCTGCTTGCCTCCTGCCTCTGCTTGCCTCCTGCCTCTGCTCTGCCTCTGACACTCATGCTTTTGCGGAGCTTCTCTTTATTCACTAAGCTGATTAATTGACTCGCTCTCTTGAAGACCTCTCTTCTTGTCTCTCTTGAATAAGGGTGTTTTATCTGGAGGCTTAGTTCCTAACTTTATTTCAAATTAGACTGTAACCTTTAATAGCTCATTTTATAGTGACTCATTCAACATTACATTTATTATGAGTTAAGAATGTAAGATGAAGCTTGATCAGTTGGAGCACAACAGCTGGTAAAGTTACTCACTTGTTAAAGCGACATGTTGATTAATGTTGTATGGTTGTGAACCCAAAGTTGTGCAAGCAATGAATGTTAGCACATGGTGGTTTAAGACAAAGTTAAACTGACTGTAAGGCTGCTTGCATTTGATGGTGCTGGAAGCACTGCTGGAAGCACTGTTGGAAGACTGCTGGAAGCACTGCTGGAAGCACTGCTGGAAGCACTGTGGAAGTACTGCTGGAAGCACTGCTGGAAGACTGCGCTTGGAATGCTACTGTTGGAAGACTGCTGGAAGCACTGCTGGAAGCACTGCTGGAAGCACTGCTGGAAGCACTGCTGGAAGCACTGCTGGAAGCACTGTTGGAAGTACTGCTGGAAGCACTGCTGGAAGCACTGCTGGAAGCACTGCTGGAAGTACTGCTGGAAGCACTGCTGGAAGTACTGCTGGAAGCACTGCTGGAAGCACTGCTGGAAGCACTGCTGGAAGCACTGCTGGAAGCACTGCTGGAAGCACTGCTGGAAGCACTGCTGGAAGCACTGCTGGAAGTACTGCTGGAAGCACTGCTGGAAGCACTGCTGGAAGCACTGCTGGAAGCACTGCTGGAAGCACTGCTGGAAGCACTGCTGGAAGCACTGCTGGAAGCACTGCTGGAAGCACTGCTGGAAGCACTGCTGGAAGCACTGTTGGAAGCACTGCTGGAAGCACTGCTGGAAGCACTGCTGGAAGCACTGCTGGAAGCACTGCTGGAAGTACTGCTGGAAGCACTGCTGGAAGCACTGCTGCAAGCACTGCTGGAAGTACTGCTGGAATCACTGCTGGAAGCACTGCTGGAAGCACTGCTGGAAGCACTGCTGGAAGTACTGCTGGAAGCACTGCTGGAAGCACTGCTGGAAGCACTGCTGGAAGCACTGCTGGAAGTACTGCTGGAAGCACTGCTGGAAGCACTGCTGGAAGTACTGCTGGAAGCACTGCTGGAAGCACTGCTGGAAGTACTGCTGGAAGCACTGCTGGAAGCACTGCTGGAAGCACTGCTGGAAGCACTGCTGGAAGCACTGCTGGAAGTACTGCTGGAAGCACTGCTGGAAGCACTGCTGGAAGTACTGCTGGAAGCACTGCTGGAAGCACTGCTGAAAGCACTGTTGGAAGCACTGCTGGAAGCACTGCTGGAAGGAGAAATCCCTTCATTCTGGGTCCAGGAGAGAGATAATACTCATTGCTCATTTTTGTGTTGTGTCCAGAAGTGGTAGATGAGACCAGGGTGGCAGACAAGCCAGGAAAATATTGAATTCTCAAGTGAAAGACCACCTGTGCCTCATGCAGAGTTTTGTCAATGTAAACCTTGAGTAAGCGTTTTTTTTTTTTTAAATTGGTAGTTCTTTAACCAATAGAAATCTTCAATATCTTGTACATAAAACAAATACACTCGCTTATTCCGTTCACTTAGGCTTGACACTGGTGGTATAAAGGATAAAAAAACTTCAGACGAGTAAGATAATCCAAAATCCCCGCAGAGTTAATCTTTACTAAGCTGCGTTTCTCTCAGGTGAACTTCTTCACAACTTAGACAAAACTACATTTTTGATCTATACGTTGTCTAAGAAAGATTAACTCTCCTCCCATGATTGTATTAAGAGTCATGTATGAACCACTGAGAGTTTAACTCTCCTCCCATGATTGTAATAAGAGTCATGTATGAACCCCTGAGAGTTTAACTCTCCTTCCATGATTGTAATAAGAGTCATGTATGAACCACTGAGAGTTTAACTCTCCTTAAATGATTGTAATAAGAGTCATGTGGAAAAATACACTTGTATACAGTTTAGGACATTTATTATGGGAAACTTTTCATCACGAGTTACTTTATTAGTCCATATCCTGTCACTATCACCAGACTGTACATAAGTGTCTCACTACATCCTGTCACTATCACCAGACTGTACATAAGTGTCTCACCACATCCTGTCACTATCACCAGACTGTACATAAGTGTCTCACCACATCGTGTAACTATCACCAGACTGTACATAAGTGTCTCACCACATCCTGTCACTATCACCAGACTGTACATAAGTGTCTCACAACATCCTGTCACTATCACCAGACTGTACATAAGTGTCTCACCACATCCTGTCACTATCACCAGACTGTACATAAGTGTCTCACCACATCCTGTCATTATCACCAGACTGTACATAAGTGTCTCACCACATCCTGTCACTATCACCAGACTGTACATAAGTGTCTCACCACATCCTGTCACTATCATAAGACTGTACATAAGTGTCTCACCACATCGTGTCACTATCACCAGACTGTACATAAGTGTCTCACCACATCGTGTCACTATCACCAGACTGTACATAAGTGTCTCACCACATCGTGTCACTATCACCAGACTGTACATAAGTGTCTCACTACATCCTGTCCCTATCACCAGACTGTACATAAGTGTCTCACCACATCCTGTCACTATCACCAGACTGTACATAAGTGTCTCACCACATCCTGTCACTATCACCAGACTGTACATAAGTGTCTCACCACATCGTGTCACTATCACCAGACTGTACATAAGTGTCTCACCACATCCTGTCACTATCACCAGACTGTACATAAGTGTCTCACCACATCCTGTCACTATCATAAGACTGTAAATAAGTGTCTCACCACATCCTGTCACTATCACCAGACTGTACATAAGTGTCTCACCACATCGTGTCACTATCACCAGACTGTACATAAGTGTCTCACCACATCCTGTCCCTATCACCAGACTGTACATAAGTGTCTCACCACATCCTGTCACTATCACCAGACTGTACATAAGTGTCTCACCACATCCTGTCACTATCATAAGACTGTACATAAGTGTCTCACCACATCGTGTCACTATCACCAGACTGTCATAAGTGTCTCACCACATCCTGTCCTATCACCAGACTGTACATAATGTCTCACCACATCCTGTCATATCACCAATGTAAGGTTCCCACACTGTACTATCACTAGACTGTACATAAGTGTCTCACCACATCCTGTCACTATACCAGACTGTACATAGTGTCTCACCACATCTGTCACTATCCAGACTGTAATAAGTGTCTCACCACATCCTGTCACTATCCGACTGTACTAAGTGTCTCTACCACATCCTGTCCTATCACCAACTGTATAGTGTCTCACCTACTCTGTCACTTAACCAACTGTACATAAGTGTCTACCACATCCTGTCACTATCACCAGATGTAATAAGTCTCACCAATCTGTCACTTTCCAGACTGTCAAGTGTCTCACCACATCTGTCCTATCACCAGACTGCATAGTGTCTCACCACATCCTGTCACTTACAGACTGTCTAGTTCTACCACTGTCATTTTCACAACTGTCATTCTACCAATCCTGTCATATACCAACTGTCATAGTCACAATCGTACATCACCAGACTGTACATAAGTGTCACCACATCTCCTATCACAGACTGCTAAGTGTCTCACATCTTCCTATACGTACTGTCCTACCTGACTATCACAGATGTTACATTTCTCACCATCTTACACCAGACTGTAAAAGTGCTCCACATCTGTACTACCAATGACATAAGTGTCTACCATCCTGTCCTTCACCAGATCAAAGTGTCACCACCTGTCACTTACCAGACTGTACTAAGTGTTCACCATCCTCCCAGCTATTCTACCAACTGTCTTACCACTCTGTCTCACATCTGCTTCACAATGTCATTCACATCCGTCCTAGTTCAATTTCACCGTGTCATATCTACATCATCTTCTACAATCTGTCTATTCACCACATCTGTACTATTCATACATAGTGTCTACCAACTTACATGCTACAATGTCCACTCTATACCAGACTGTACATGTGTTCACCACTCGTCACTATCAGACTGTACATAAGTGTCTCCACATCCTGCCTATACAATTATATGTCCCACATCTGTCCTATCCAGATGTACATAAGTGTCTCCCACTGTCCTATCAGACTGTACATAGTGTCTCCACATCCTGTCCTAACAGACTGCATGGTACCCTCTGTCCTATAGTTCTGCCCACATCCTGTCCTATACCAGACTGTACATAGTGTCTCACACATCCTGTCCTATCACCAGACTGTCATAAGTGTCTCACCACATCCTGTCCTATCCAGACTGTAATAGTGTCTCACACATCTGTCCTATACCAGACTTACATAGTGTCCATCTTCTATCACCAGATGACATAAGTGTCTCACCACATCGTCTATCACCAGACTGTACTAAGTGTCTCACCATCCTGTCCTATCCAGACTGCATAGTGTCTCACCAATCTGTCCTATACAGTGACATAAGTGTCTCACCATCCTGTCCTTCACCAGACTGTCATAAGTGTCTACCTCCTGTCACTTACCAGACTTACATAAGGTCTCACCACTCCTGTCCATCAGACTGTCATAGTGTCTCACATCCTGTCACTTCACAGACTGTCATAAGTGTCTCACATCTGTCTATCACAGATGTACATGTGTCTACCAATCGTCTATCACCAGACTGTACAAAGTGTCCACACATCTGTCTATCACGACTGCATAAGTGTTCACCACTCCTGTCCTATCGACTGTATAGTGTTCCCATCCGTCCTATCCAGATGTCATAAGTGTCTCCACATCTGTCCTATCACCGACTGTCATAGTGTTCCCACATCCTGTCCTTCCCAGACTGTCATAAGTGTCTCCCACTCTGTCTTCACAATGTACAGGTCTCACCACATCCGTCTACGTGTCATAGTGTCCACACATCCTGTCATTCACCAGATACATGTTCACAATCTGTCCTATCACGTGTATAGTGTCTCACCACATCCTGTCCTATCCAGTGTACATAAGTGTCTCACACTCCTGTCCTATCACCAGATTACATAGTGTCTCACCACTCCTGTCCTATCACAGACTGTCATAAGTGTCTCACCCATCTGTCCTTCGATCATAAGTGTTACCACACTGCCATAACGTCACACATCGTCTATCACCACTGTCATAGTGACACTCCTGTCCTCACGACTGTAAGTGTCACCACATCTGTCCTATCCCAGACTGATAAGGCCACACATCGTCCTCACCAGATGTACATAGTGTTTGTCCTTCAGTTCATAAGTGTCTCACCTCTGTCTCAATGTACATGTGTCACCACTCCTTAACTGTATAAGTGTCTCCATCTGCTTCACCAGATGTACATGTGTCTCACTCTATCCAGACGCTGTCTCACCTTCTATCACCACTGTCAGTGTTCACCACATCCCACCTATAGTGTCTCCATCTGTCTATCAGATAATATGTACACTTCTACAACGCATAGTGTCTCAATCGTCCATCAGATGTACATAGTGTCTACATCTGTCCTATCGACTAATGTCTCATCGTCTATCACAGATGTCAGTGTCTACCCTCGCTTCAAGCAAGTGTCTCACCATCTGTCTTCACCAGAGTACATAAGTGTCCACACTCTCTACACTGTACAATTCATCTGCTATCACCAGATGTATAAGTGTCTCACCACAGTCCTTCGATCATAAGTGTTCCATCGCCTATCAGCTGTACTAGGTCCACTCTTCCTATCAGATGTATAGTGTCACATCCGCCTCGATGCATAAGTGTCCACATCCTGTCCCCGATCAATTTACCATCTGTCTCACCAGTATAAGGTTCACCATCTGTCTATCCATGTCATTTCCTCACCACATCCTGTCCTATCACCAGACTGTACATAAGTGTCTTACCACATCCTGTCCCTATCACCAGACTGTACATAAGTGTCTCACCACATCTGTCCTATCACCAGACTGTACATAAGTGTCTCACCATTTCCCGTCCTATACCAGACTGTACATAAGTGTCTCACCACATTCCCGTCACTATCACCTAGATGTAATAAGTGTCTC
>WNWK01049761.1:0-13094 GCA_009830355.1 Cherax destructor
TCTGGCAGCTGGTTGGTCAAGGGATGGGTGACTCCCTGAAGGCTATTCAGTTGTCAGCTGTTACAGAGGAAGGGGTTTCCCCAAATTTCAAATGTTTATTTTCAATTGTGCCCAAGCAGTCATGTAAAACCATTTGAGGATGGGTTCTGAATTTTTACAGATTAATGGAGAATTTTTCAGTATTGAGAAAAGAGAGCTGGATAATAAAATTTACCAACCCTTATTTTTTTACCAGGTACCAGGTTCGGGCCCCCTTTCCCTAGAATTTTGTGAGCGTATTTTTGAGTTTTCTGGGAAACTGTGTTAGTTAGGTTTGCATAACCCAAAACCAGAAGTCAAATTTATAAAACATCATGTAGTTTGGAGAGACCAACTTAAAGGTAAGGTTCCCAATGTCTATCACTCTGAGAGTCAAAAAAAATACAGTGGTTTTACCAGTCTCTCAGGGCGTGCGTTGTTTACCCAGTAAAAGGACTGGGATGGGGGTAACCCCCTCATTTTCATTACCGTGTGGGAAGCACTCTGGAATCATTAAGTCATGGGCTAGTGAGGATGATGATGTTTCCCCCCTCTGTTTTTTTTTCTCAGTTTCAAAGACTGTTTGGCTAAGATGTGGCCGGGCACTAATGCACCAGCCTGCCAGTATCCCAGGATGATGTGGGACCATGAGGTGGTGCAAATTTTTTGGGAAATTTGGAGAGAATAGGATTGGCTTTTGGGCCAGTCCGGGAAAAGGCTACGATGGAACAGTGGGGGGCTTCAAAATGATGGTGGATAAGGCCCCTGATAGAGATGTAAACGGAAAAGCGTCAAGATTGTGGAAGGGTTTTGGATCTACCAAAGAAGGATTGTAGTAGTGGCTCATCCATGGTGGACTGTTGTGAAGGGATTTTTGGGATAAAAAATGGGGAAAGGTTAAACCCCATGAGGTGATGTTTGGGTAATTGACAAAGTCAGCGGCCTGGCATGGGGTGTGGCGTGAAAAAAAATTTATGAAGGAAGTGAATGTTTATTTCTAGGTTTTTTTGTACCCAGTGAGAGTGGTGGACATTGTCTTTTTGGGGTCTCACACTGGTGATACCTTGAACATGTGCCCGACTGCCACCCCAAAAATTTATACCTTGAACGTTGCACTGACTGCCCCACACTAGGTGATACCTTTAACATGTGCACTGACTGCTGACACTTTTTGATACCTTGAACATGTGTATGCCGCACACTAGGTGATATCTTGAACATGTGCACTGAGTTTTGGGGGATACCTTTAACATGTGCACTGACTGCCGCACACTAAGTATAGCGAAAATGTGCACTGACTGCCCACCTAAATGATAGCTTGAACAGTGCACTGACTTTCCCCACCGGTGACATTGAACATGTGCACTGATGGGACACTAGGTGATAAACGAAAAGTGCACTGACTGCCACACACCCGGTGACACCTTGAACATGTGCACTGACTGCTGCCCCTAGGTGACCCTTTAACATTCACTGACTGCCGCACCAAAATACCTCAACATTTCATGACTGCCTTAAGTGACACCTTCAACATTGCATGACTGCCCCCAGGTACATTTAAGTAAGGTGGAATTGTTTTCTTTATGAATTAAATGCAAAATGTGTGAATGAACTGTGGGAGGGGCCTCCCCTGACCCTGTGTGCCAAGGAACACCCATGACCTTGTGTGAAGGAAAACCCATGACCCTGGGTGCCCGGGGCACACCCTGACCCTGGGGGCCAAAGGGCACACCCCTGACCCTGGGTGCCAGGACACACCCATGACCCCGGGGGTCACCAGGTAACCCCGAACATGTGCACTGACTGCCGCACACTAGGTGACACCGAACATTACGACTGGACATTAGTGCATCTTAAAAGTGCACTACCACTAGGTGACACCTTCAACATGTGCACTGACTGCCGCACACTAGGTGACACCTTCAACATGTGCACTGACTGCCCACACTAGGTAACCCTTTAACGGCACTGACTGCCGCCAGGTACATTTAAGAAATGGTTTTTGTTTCCTCTTGATGAATTAAATGCAAAATTTTGAATGTATTGGGAGGGTTTCCCCTTTACCCTGTGTGCCAAAGGGCACACCAATGACCCGGGGGGGCCAAATAAAACCCAGACCCGGTGCCAAGGACACACCCTGACCCTGTGTGCCAAAGGCCCCCTGAACCGGTGCCCAAAGACACCCTGACCCTGTTGGGCCCAAAGGGCACACCCATGACCCTGTGTGCCAAAAGGAAAACCCATGACCCTGGGTGCCAAGGACACACCCTGACCCTGTGTGCCCAAAGGGCACACCCAGACCCTGGTGCCAAGGACACACCCATGACCCTGTGTGCCAAGGGGCACACCCCTGACCCTGTGTGCAAAAGGGCACACCCATGACCCTGTTTGCCAAGGAAAACCCATTACCCTGGGTGCCAAGGGGCACCCCCATGACCAGGGTACAAAAGGTTCCCCGTGTGCCAAGGACACACCTATGACCCCAGAAGGACACACCCATGACCCTGGGTGCCAGGACACACCCCTGAACCGGTGGAAACCCCCAAAACCCCGGGTGCCAAAAAAAAACCCATGACCCTTTCAAAGGGCCCCCTGACCCTAGGTGACAACGACACAACCATGACCATTGGTGCCAAAGGGCACACCCCTGACCCTGTGTGACAAAGGGCACACCCATGACCCTGGGTGCCAAGGAAACACCCATGACAAAGGGGCAAAGGCACACCAATGACCCTGGGTGCCAAGGACACACCCATGACCCTGGGTGCCAAAGGGCACAGCCGGCCCAATTTTAAAGGGCACACCTATGACCCCTGGGGGGCCGGACACACCCATGACCCTGGGTGCCAAAGGAAAACCCCATGACCCCGGGTGCCAAAGGAAAACCCTTGACCCTGGGTGCCAAAAGGGCACACCCATGACCCCGGTGCCAAGGACCCCACCCCTGACCCTTTTGCCAAAGGGCACACCCATGACCCTTGGGGTGCAGAGGAAAACCCCCTGACCTTTTTGCCAAGGACACACCCTTTACGCTTTTGCCAAGGACACCCCTTTACCCTGTGTGCCACAGACACACCCATGACCCTGGGGGCCAAGGACACACCCGGCCCAAGGTGCCAATGAAAACCCATGACTTTGGGTGCCAAGGACCCCACCATGACCCCGGTGCCAGGACACACCCTGACCCTGGGGCCAAGGACACATCCATGACCCCGGTGCCAAGGACACCCATGACTATATGTGTCAAAGGGCACACCCATGACCCAAAAAGGGCACACCCTTTCCCTGTGTGCCAAGGGGAGCCCTTTACCCTGGGTGAAAAAGGGCACACCCATGACCCCGGGGGCCAAGGACACACCCCATGACCCCCGTGTGCCAAGGGAAAACCCATGACCCTGTGTGACAGACACACCCCTGACCCTGGGTGCCCAAAGGAAAACCCATGACCCAGGGTGCCAAGGAAAACCCCATGACTTTGGGTGCCAAGGACACCTGACCCTGTGTGCCAAGGGAAAACCCCTGACCCTGGGTGCCAAGGACACATCCGACCCGGTGCCAAAGGGCACACCCGACTTTGTGCCAAGGAACCCCCCATGACCCTGGTGCAAAGGGCACACCCATGACCCTGTGTGCCAAGGGAAAACCCATGACCCGTGTGCCAAAGGGCACCCCATGACCCTGGGGGCCAAAGGAAAACCCATGACCCCCAAAACCCAAAGGGCACACAATTTACCCTTTTGCCAAGGGAAAACTTTGGGGGCCCGTGTGAAGGACCCCCCGGGGCCCCGTGTGCCAAAAGGGCACACCCATGACCCTGTTTTGGGAAAACCCATTACCCTGGGTGCCAAAGGGCACACCCTGACCATGGGTCCAAAAGGGCACACCCCATGACCCTGTGTGAAAATTTCACACCCCCTGACCCTGGGAGCCGGGGGCACCCATGACCCTGGGTGCCAAGGACACACCCATGAACCTTGGGAAGAAACCACCCCATGACCCTGGGTGCCAAGAAAACACCCATGACCCTGGATCCAAGGAAAACCCATGACCCTGGGTGCCAACGACACAACCATGACCATTGGTGCCAAGGGCACACCCTTTACCCCCGGACAAGGGGCACACCCATGACCCCGGGGGCCAAAGGGCACACCCCTGACCCTGGGTGCCAAGGACACACCCATGACCCTTTTGCCAAGGAACCCCTGACCCCGTGTGCCAATGACACACCCAGGGCCCTGGGGGCCAAGGACACACCCATGACCCTGGGGTGCCGGACACCCCCCCGACCGTGGAACCCAAAGGGCACACCCCCTGACCCTGTGTGCCAAAGGGCACCCTTTACCCTGTGTGCCAAGGACACCCCCCATGACCCTTTTGTGCCAAGGACACACCCATGACCCTGTGGGGCCAAGGACACACCCATGACCCTGTGTGCCAAAGGGCACACCCAATGACCCGTGTGCCAAAGGGCACACCCATGACCCCTTTTGCCACAGGGCACACAGACACACCCTTTTGTAGGAAAACACACCCATGACCGTGTGCCCAAAGGGCAACCCCCCTTTCGGACACCCCATGACCCTTTGGGGGCCAAAGGACACCCATGACCCAGTGTCCAAGGACACACCCATGACCCTGTGTGCTAAAAAACCCATGACCGTTGGGAAGGAAAACCCATGACCCTTGGTGCCAAGGGGTACGGGGTTTTTTATAACGGCTGTTCACGTGATTTCCAACCCTCTGCCCCTGTGATCTGGCATCGGGCCCAAAGATAGGCCCGCCTTTTTAATGCCTCAGGCCAGGCGGCCCGGTTTTTACCACCCCGACTCAGTCAGGACAGACGGACAAAAGGGGAGGCTCTCAGCTCCCCTATATCCAACGCCTCATTAAACGCTTTCCAAAACCCAAGCTCATCGTCTGTTAATATTACCAAATCTATGAAAAAAACCCCACAACACAAATGGATATCACGTGAACAGCCAAAGGGACAACCCGTACACAAGGACACCCCTTGACCATAGGTGCCAAGGACACATCCATGACCTTGGGGGGCCAAGGATACACCTATGACCGTGTGCCAAAAACACCCCTGATCCCGGTGCCAAAGGGTACACCCCCTGACCCTGGGGGCCAAGGACACCCCCCTATGACCCTGGGGGCCCAAAAACACACCCATGACCCCGGGGCCCCAAAGGGCACACCCATGACCCTGTTTTGACCATTTTGACCCTTTTGCCAAGGACACCCCCCTGACCCTGGGTGCCCCAAAGGGAAACACCCATGACCATGGGTGCCAAGGGCACCCTGACCTTAGGTTTCCCGGGACACACCCAGCCCTGGGGCCAAAGGAAAACCCCTGACCCCGTGTGCCCAAAGGGCACTCTCATAACCCTGGGTGCCAAGGACACACCCATGACCCTGTGTGCCAAGGAACACCCATACCTTGGGGGCCAAGGCCACACCCATGACCCCCGGGGGCCAAAGGACACACCAAGACCGGTGGCAAACCCCCCATGACCCTGTGGGTCAAGGACACACCCCGCCATAAAAATTTCCGGAAAACCCATGACCCTGTGTGCCAAGGATATTTCCAATGACCCGGGTGCCGGGCACCCCTGACCTGGGTTTTAAGGACACACCCCTGATCCTGGGGGAAAGGGACACCGCAATGACCCTGGGGGCCGGGACACACCCCCCTGACCCTAGGTGCAAAGGACACAACTATGACCCTGGGTGCCAAGGGACAACCCTGGGTACCAAGGACACAATGACCCCTGGGTGCCAAGGACACACCCATGACCCCCGGGGGGGCCCAAAAACACCCATGGCCTGTGTGCCGAGGACACCCCCCTGACCCCGGGGCGGAACACCCATGACCCTGGGTGCCAAGGAAAACACATGACCCTGGGTGCCAAGGAAAACCCGTGACCCTGGGTCCCAAGGACACCCATGACCCCGTTTGCCCAAGGGCACTCCCCTGACCATGGGTGCCAGAACCCCAAAAACCCTGGGTGCCAAGGACACACACATGACCCTTTTGGGGCCAAAGGGGGGGACCCATGTCCCTGGGTGCCAAAGGGAAAACCCATGACCCTGGGTGCCAAAGGAAAACCCATGACCCTGTGCCAAGGGGCACACCCATGACCCTGAGTGCCAAGAACACACCCATGTCCCCCGTGTTTCCAAGGACACACCCTTTTCTATATGTGCCAAGGACAAACCCCTGACCCTTTCTAAGAACACACCTAAGGGCCCTGTGTGCCAAGGAAAACCCCCGACCCTGGGTTTTAAGGAAAAAAACCCCCGGGGCCCCGTGTGCCAAAGGAAAACCATGACCCCTAAACCCGGGCACACCCCTGACCCTGGGCCCGGGCAAAACCCAGCCCTGGTGCCAAGGGACAACCCAGCCCTAGGTGCCAAGGACACACCCATGACCATGGGTGCCAAGGCACACCCATTCCCTGTGTGCCAAGAAACACACATATGACCCTGTGTGCCAAGGACACGCCCGGGCCCTTGGGCCAAGGAAAACCCAACCCCGTTGGCCCAAAAAAAATCCCAACCCCGGGGGGCCGGGCACACCCCTGTTTAAGGTCCCTCCCATGACCCTTTTGTGGCAAGGACACACCCATGACCCTGTGGCCAAAAGGGCACTACCATGACCCCGGGGACCAAGGAACACCCCTGACCTTGGGTTAAAAAAACATACCCATGACCCTGGGTGCCAAACACACCCATGACCTTGGGTTCTAAAGGACACCCCTGACCCTGGATGCCCAAAAGGGCCTCCCCTGACCCTGGGGGGCCAAAGGGCACACCCATACTCTGGGGGGCCAATAACACACCCAGACCCTTTTGGGGCCAAGGACACACCCATGACCCTGGGTGCCAAGGGGGCATACCCCCTGACCCTGTGTGCCAAGGACACTCCCAGACCCCGGGGCCCAGGACACACCCACGTCTGGCTCCCTCCCATGACCCTGTATGCCCCAAAGGGCACCCCTGACCCTGTGTGCCAAAAGGGCACCCCCTGACCCTGGGGGAACCCCCGGGGCACACCCCCTGACCCTGTGTGACAAGGAAAACCTATGACCCCGTGTGCTAAAAAAACACCTATGACCCTTTTGCCAAGGGGCCTTATGACCCTGGGTGCCAAGGACACACCCTTGACCCTGGGGACAAGGAAAACCCATGACCCTGGGTGCCAAGGACACTCCCGACCCTATGTGCCCAAAGGGCACAACCCCTGACCCGGGGAAGGACACACCCATGACCCTGTGTGCCAAAAACATACCCATGACCCGGGTTTCCAAAAGGGCACACCCATGACCCTAGGGGGCCAAGGACACAAATTTATCCTGGGTGCCAAGGAATTTCAATGACCCTGGGTGCCCAAAAGGGCACACCAATGACCCTTGGTGCCAAGGACACACCCATGACCTTTGGGTGCCAAGGGCACCCCATGCCCTGGGTGCCAAGGACACACCCCTGACCCCCGGGGGCCAAGGACACACCCCCAAACCCTGGGGGGCCAAGGACACACCAATGACCCTGGGGGTGCCAAGGACACACCCATGACCCTGTGTGCCAAAGGGCACATCCATGACACTGGGTGCCAAGGACACACCCATGACCCTGGGTGCCAAGGAATACCAATGAGCATGGGGGAAAGGAAAACCCCGACCTTAGGTAAAAAGGAAAACCCATGACCCTGGGTGCCAAGGACACACCCCTGACCCCGTGTGCCAAGGACACAACCATGACCATGGGGGGCCAAGGGCACACCAATGACCCTGTGTCCCGGACACCCCATGACCCTGTGTGCCAAGGACACATCCATGACACTGGGTGCCAAGGACACACCCATGACCCTGGGTGCCAAGGACCCCCATGACCCTGGTGCCAAGGACACACCCATGACCCTTTGGGTGCCCAAAAAACACCCCGGGCACTGTGTGCCAAAGGGCACTCCCCATGACCGGGGTGTGCCAAGGGAAAAACCCGCCCTTTTGGCCAAGGACATTCCCATGGCCCCGGGGGCCAAGGACACACCCATGACCCTGGGTGCCAAGGGGCACACCCCTGACCCCTTTTGCCCAAAGGAAAACCCCCCCGACCCTCGGTGCCCAAGGACACACTTTGACCCTGGGGGCCAAGGACACTCCCATGACCCTGGGGGCCAAGGACACACCCATGACCCCGTGTGCCCCAAAAAACCCCCCCAAAGACCCCTGTGTGGCAAAGGGCACACCCATGACCCTGTGTGCCAAGGGGCACACCCTGGGGCCCCCGGGTTCCAAGGACACCCCCCTGACCCTGGGGAGCAGGGGCACTCCCACGACCTTGTGTGCCAAAGGGCACACCCAACCCCGTGTGCCAAGGACACTCCCATGACCCTGTGTTCCCAAAGGGCACTTATAACCCCCGTGTGCCAAAGGAAAACCCATGACCCCTTTTACCAAGGACACTCCCATGGCCCCTTGGTGCCAAGGGCCCCATGACCCTGTGTGCCAAAGGGCACCCTGGGGGCCCGGTCCAAAGGGCACACCCATGACCCTTTGGGGGCCAAGGACACTTTAGACCCTGGGTGCCAAGGGGTACTCCTATGACCCCTTTTCCAAAGGGCACACCCATGACCCTGTGTGCCAAGGACACTCCCCTGACCCCCAAGGGCACTCCCCTGACCCGGGGTGCCAGGGAAAACCCATGACCCCCGTGTGCCAAGGACTCTCCCATGGCCCCGGGTGCCAAGGACAATTTACGACCCTGGTGCCAAGGACACAATGACCCCGGGTGGGGCCCCCATGACCCTGGGTGCCAAGGAAAACACCCCATGACCCCCGTGTGCCAAAGGGCACACCCCTGACCCCGGGGTCAAGGACACACCCCTGACCCCCGGGGTCCTTTGGGCACACCCATGACCCCTGTGTGCCCAAAGGGGCACCCATGACCCTTTGCCAAAAGAAAACCCATGACTTGTGTCCAAGGACACCCCCAGCCCTGGGTGCCAAGGACACTCCCATGACTCTGTGTGCCAAAGGGCACCCCTGACACGGGGTGTCAGGACCTCCCTTGACCCGGGGTTCCAAAGGACATTCCCATGACCCTGGTTGCCAAGGACACTCCCCCAGACCCTTCCCAAGGACACCCATGACCCTGGGTGCCAAGGACACCCCCATGACCCTGGGTGCCAAGGACCCCCCATGACCCTGGGTCCCAAAGGGGAGACCCCCATGACCGTGGGGGCCCGGGGACCTTCCAGGGGGCCCGGGTCCCAAAAGGGCACTCCCATGTCTGTAAGTTTAATGTCTATAGGCATGAAAATTTTTTTATGAGAGAAACCCCCCAAGATTTTTTTTTTGTAAACATTTTTTACCCAGCCTGGGGGGTTTGGGAACACGATACTGGGGTTGGTCAGTCTTGTTGCAGGATAAAACAGGACAAATTAAAAGTTGGCTTTTCCCCCTGCGACACTTTAAAAGTCATAAAGGGGGGTATGCTACCACAGAAACAGAAAGGTTGGGTTTGGTTTTGGGAAAGCAACTTTTTTTTTTTTATATGGGCCCGGGTCTCTGATCCTGTTATGGTCCCCCAGTCCCCAGTCCAAAAAAAGTTTTCCTTCACGTAATGAGGAACCACCATCAGAGACTACTGGGGGGGGAACAATCCCCTGAAATTTTTCCCCCAGACATTTCACATTAATTAAAATTTTTTTGGAGTTTGTTATTAAGTGCGACTGTAAAATAAGCTACCATGGGCCCCAAAAGAAAGTTCCTAGTGGTCCCCCGGGGGTTGAAAAAAGTGGCACCGTAGAAATGAAGAAGGAAATAAAAAAAAATACGAGAGGGGGTGTGCGATTGTGTGATCTTGCCGGGATATAAGGCAAAAACAGGCCCTTGGGTTTCTACCCTTTTAAGAAGGAAAAAATTAAGCAAGCTGATGTTGCAAAAGGTGTTATTAGGGTAGAAAAACAGACCACAAATAATCGAAGAGATTGAAGTTGTTGCTGGTGGGGGGATCAAGGAAAAAAGATTTAAAGGGGGGGTGATAGTTTTCTGAGTCAATTATTTGTAAAAAAGGGAAAGGGGAACTTGCACCATTTTTAAAAGAAAATCCCCAACCAGTGCTGATTGTAATTGTAGTGAATTTAAAGCCAGAAAAGGCTGGTTTGAGAGTTTTAAAAATCGTAGTAGCATACAAAATTGGTTAGGCATGGTGGGGCTCCCGTTAGCCCAAATATGCAGCTGAAAAATTCTTTTAAAAGTTTCAGGACTACATAAAGACTAAAAAATTAAAACCCTGAACAAGTGTTCAATTGTGCCCAAACAGGCCTGTTTTGGAAAAAACCCAACAGGACCTACATTACTCAGGGGGAAAAAGGGGAAATCCGGGACAAAACCCATGAAAAAACAGGCAAACCTAAAGATGTGTAGAAATCTAGTGGGGATTTTAAATTAAAGTTTTTCTAGTGTATCACCAGAAAACCCCAGAGTGTTCAAGAGACACAATGTCGTAAAAAAGGGGGGTTGTATGTCTTGGGGGAGGCTAGTTGAATGATGGGTCCAAAGCCCCTTTTTTCAGTGACTGGATCCATGAAGTTTTGGCCCCAGTGTAAAGAAAATACCTACGGGAAAAAAGGTTTTGGAAAAAAAGTGCCCCTGTTGCTGGACAATGCCCCTTACATCCTAAAAACATGGAAGACCTACTGTGTGAAGACTTCAAATTTAAAAAACTGAAGTTCTTGCCCCCCAACCACCCTCCCCCTCCAGCCCATGGACCAGCAGGTCATCTGAACTTAAAAAACTCTACAAAAAAAGCAGTGTTTGAAAAGGCTTAAAAGGGCCTCGGACAGTAAATTTGGGCCCTTAGAGAGTTCTGGAAGAATCTTTTCCCAATATCTACAGCTGCATAGGCCTTATGGGGCCAAGGCAGGGGAGGGGGACTTCAAGGACTTTGAACTCTGCTTGGAGACCATTGTCCGGGTTGGGTGCCCAACAAAAGGTTTTTGAAGGGTTTGAGGCTGACCCTGGGCCCTGCCGACCCTGTGCCCGTTGTGGACTGTATTGTGGAATTGGGCAAGTCCCGGGGGTTTTAAAGGGGAGTGGCGATGATGTGGAAGAGCTAGTGAGGGCCACAGGGTAAACTAACAACTCAAAAAGCTGCAAGTTTCTGGAAATGGAAGAGCATCAGACCAGATTTGAGGTTATTGGGTTCACAGGGGGAAAAAGGGGGAGGAAGAGGGGCCGAAGGTGCCTTCTTCCCGAGATTAAGGGGATGTGTACAAATTTGGGAAAAGGGTTTCAGAGTTTTGTTGGGAAAAAAACCACCCTTTAACAAGCCTTTAACAAGCCATAACAGCAGTTTCAGTGACCAAACAATGTCCTTTTTCAAAGGGAAAATGTTGAAAAGGCGCCCGAAACAGGGGGCTTTGGGCAGTTATTTTGTTAAAGTGTCCAGTGACTCCCCAAACTGGTCCTAGTGGGATTAAAAAACAAAGAAAGAAGTAACCCCCATAGGGCTTTGGGACCCGAAGTCCTTCTGGAAGGGGTTCCCCCCTTTCCAAAAAACTAACCCCCCCCTCCCCCCCACTCCTCCCCCCTCTCTTCCAAAGCCATCAACAACCCTTTAATAATTAAATAAAAAAAACTTGCAATTTTCTAATACTTTTAGTAGTACAGCACTGTAGTATTTAATGTTTTTGTCCATGTAGAAGTTTTAAATTTTTTTAAAATATAATATTTTTATATATTTTTGGGTTTTTGGGAAAGGGTTAATTTATTTCCATTATTTCTTTGGGAAAAAATTTAAACGCCTTTTTAACATTTTCACGTTAAGAACAAGCTCCTGGAACGGATTAAATTTTAATGGGAGGGTCCACTGTATTTTGTGTCAGAAGTCCATGATTGTTGGTAGAAGTTCTCCCTGCTGGAATGTTTGAACGGCCCGGGTTTTAAATGGGCAGTGTTTCTTTTCTTTCTTTTTTTTTCCATTTTGCCTAACGGTGTCCATTTGGACCCCCCTGGAGTGAGACCTGTGGTCTAGGGGTGGGGGGATTATGCAGGATTTCTGCATTGCACTGCAATATATAGTGGGGGAATTGTTAAATAGTATGTTATAATTGTAAAAACTTAATTTTATAATTAAAAACTTTCATTTGGGGGGACTGTAAAATACTTTGGGCTGTTGTAAATGTAAAAAGGGGTCTTGCCGGGGTATATTTCCAACTGTGTTTTTCCCCAGGGGGAAGCGTGGTTTTTGGGGGGGGAGCACTGGGGAGAGCAGCATGGTGGAAGAATTTTCGGGGCCCCAAAGTTGCATATTTTAGCTAAGTTTTGTACTCCTCTGGTTAGGAAATCCCCCGCAATAAGCTACTTTTTAAAGCTTTCCAGTAGGCCCCTGGGCCTGATTTGGGCAGGGCTCGGTTGGGTTTAAGGGAGCGTTTGGGAAAAATGTTTTTGGCAGGAGAGTGGGGGAGTGTATGGCATAGTGTCTGCGGCCCCCCCATATGGCCAGGGTTTGTTTATTTTGTGCGACTCCAGCCTGGCCCACTCTTCATGTATCGGGTTTTAGGTGTTTCAGCCACGGGGAGAGAGATGGGGGAATATTTAGTGAGTGTATATAGTGTTATATTAAATAAAGAAAATGGGTTTTTTAAAAAAATTTTCCCCGAACCCCTGATAACCAACCCATTCATGTATCAAATGCTGGTTTGTTCTCTGTTTTGACTGGGATAGCCCTGGGTGGCCTAGTTTTATATGTGATTTGTGTAACTTTCACCTTTTTGGGCAAGGCCTTGGGGCCCAGGAGCTTCCCCCTTTTTTGCGTAACAGACAAATTACTAAAAAGTAAAAAAAAAAGTTTTGTTTCTTCTTTCTTTGGGGCCCCACTACTTCAGTTGTGTTAAAAAAAAATATATTACCAGTGTATGAAGATTTTTATTGCCTTGCATAAACTTGCCCAAAAACATCTTAACCCTTTCAGGGGGCCAGACCCCCCAAACTGAAACTTATCCACAGGGTCCAAGAATTTAAACCCCTTTAAACCCCCGGGGGTCCCAAAGGGGTTTTCTGAAACTT